>JAABNY020000082.1:24980172-24990565 GCA_015164015.2 Brevimyrus niger | reverse complement strand
GATCGATATCTGCCCCGTTCACCTCTGTGATGGCAGCCCCCACCCCCACGAAAGGGACAGCTTGCAGAAACTCAGGCAGGCATGTCGCCCCCTGCAGGCCACCCCAAGCAATAGCAAGTGCCAGATTGTTCTGGGAAGGGCGGATGCTGTAACTACGGTGATGTAAGATGCAAACGTCACGTCTGTAGGCTCCTCTGAGCACTCACTACACATCAATGAATATGGGCGCCTGACAAAAGCCAGTTCAGAGCAGCTACACGCTTACAGTACAGGGGAGAGACATGAGGAGGGGCTCTTCAATGGGCTCTCTATGTCAAGTGAGAGAATCGGAGGGGGAGGGGGAGAGAATGGGGGAGGGCTTCTAAATGGACGCCACATGCGTCACAGTGCTGCCCACGCACCAGACGTTCTAGTAGCTTTTCATAGGCAGGACACCCCCCCTCCCCTCCCCTCCCCCACCATCACGACATGCTGAACAAGCCACCGGTCATCGAAGGGTTAAAATCCAGTGTGCGGCGTCAGGAGCCGCAGGACAGGACACCGGGCTCAGATACGACCATGGGGAAGGCACCTGAACTGCCACGGGCTCAGATAATACGGGTCAACCGTATTTAAAACCTGTTTTAAAGAAAGAAGCCGTTTAGCAAACAAAAAATAACGGAGAGCAGGCAGGAGAATTAGGAAAGCGGAACCTGCCCCTAGAACGAGTTAAGTGACATGAAATAAACATGTAGCGCAGAACAGGCTGCATAGAGGTGAAGGTTTATGGATGTTAACACTGCCATTTACAGAATAGTCGTTTGTAAGTTTACCATAAAGTTTCTTTCTAGCTGGCCCCAGCTGGCCATGTATATGGCCTATTGAAGGGGAGAGTTTTATATATATGTTAATAATGGTGAATTGTCTAGTGCCGGACAAACAATACGATTGTGTGTAAATAAATCTGGTATTAGACATGGACTGGGTGATACGGTAAAATGTTTCACTATAATTATTTGTCGGATCGATCATTGTCATGATACAAGTAATTATTTTTTTACTTCAAAGCTCCATTTTTACTTAAAATTTCCTTGGAATTACCCTTAAACGTGTTCAGAACATGAAAAAGTGCAATAAACTGAACTGACTGCAAACTGAAATCTCATTTTAATAAATCATGCATTAGTAATACAGAAAGGTGCGTATTCAGTGGGCTGCCAATTCTCTCATCTGACCATTGCAATCCACTTAGTGCATCTCTCTGGGTCTGAGGAAATCTATGAAATGTTAGACCAGGTTTATCGCCCCCCGACGTCTCAGGCATATTTCATGAAAATATGCTCAAAACCAAATACATTGCTGCTGCGTTTTCTGCGTGATAAGTCTTTGCTTTTGGAAAGCTACCCCACCTCCAGAGGCTCCAGCAGGCGAAGGACTCCTCTGATCACGCCCACTGACCGGGATAAATGAGCCCGTGTACCCACGACGGGACGCTGCCCTAATTACCTCCGCCTGGCGATCACTCCCTGAAAAGACGCGCATTGCTTCACCGATGTGAAGTGTGTATACAAGTGTGAAGGCGTTACTACGTTACATTTATCATCCCTATATTAAACTAACACAGGAGTACAGGTTGGGGATTTTGTTCAGTTTGTGTGTGAAGCGCAGATTTACCTTTTTAAGAATACGAAAGAGTAAAACAGCCAGGGGGAAAAGTCATTTACTGATGTCAGAAAAGGAAAGTGTTACATAAAAAAAAGTTTGATTTGGGATAAACACCAAAAAGTTCATTCAAAAAAAGCCAATTTCGGGCACCATGTGAGCGCCGTTGCATTTGTTCCGCTCCATAACTTATAAATAATATATATAGGTCCTACTTTTAATATATTTTTAGCCAGTGTCCAATGTCGAAATCTCGGTATCAGTTACACCCTTTCCGGTGCTGAATCAAGCAGGTGCCGGGCAACAGTTTGGAAATTGGACAGTCTCGTCTGGTGAATTCAAGCAGCCTACACTTCTGGCTTTATAAACTATATTTATGAACTATATTTTTTAAAACACGTACACAGAACTAAATACCACAAAGAACCAGAAATAATGAAAGGTCAGAAGCTGTAGCGGATACAGTAGATAAGAAGCGCTGTGCGCTACCGAGATCACTTCCTCTCTCCAAGATGCGTTTTCCATAGTCCTGGGCTATGAAACCTGCTTTCCATTACCTCAAGCAAAGCTTCAACCTGCCGTAATTAGAAACCGGATTGCACGTTTAAAATTAAAAATTAAAGTTTTATAATGTGGTGGGTGGGCTTACCGAGAAGCGACGCGCTCAACGCACGACTCGGAGAGCAGCTTTGGATGAATAGATAAGCCCCGGGTAGGCAGACACCGATTCGGCCAGGGCTCACAGCCCGCCAGCCGCGATCCTTTCCCCTCACGGGTACCCGTAGTTATTCCGGCCCGAAGTACCGCTGCGGAACCCAGATTGCGCTCCGCCAAAGCCCCGTGTCGTTGGTCCTACCTACACTGTCCTGTAAACGGCTCTGCTCGGAGGATTATGTGCCTCCATGCTTATTACTCATCGCTCCAGATCCATTGTGCCACTCTTAAAGGGACACGACCGTATGCGGATCAGCACAGGTCTTTCAGTGGCAGTCATTCAGCCTGCGTTTTTATGCAGCCTTTAACTCCTGGTGTCAGCAGCAAACTGAAGGAAAAGCAAAGTATTACGTGAAATGTTTGCCTTCAGATACCAAACAGTTTATTCAGGAAAAGCCCATTTCGGGCCTGTTCTTTAATCTCAATACGATCCCAGAGGCATCTCAATGGCACTGAGGCTCAGAAATAGAGGCAGTGCTGGACTGGCCATCTGAATTACCGGACATTTTCGCAGTGAGTCGATTCGTTACACTTTCGTGCAACTTATGTTTACAGTATGACTGCTGATGAACCGATACACCCCCCCCCCTTTTGGCCAGTGTAGTCATCCCGGCTAGTTTTATACTCTCATCAGGAATACTGTAAAACACGTTTATTCGTCGTGTCTGCGGTGCCAGTAGTGTACATTTGTACGCGCTTGAATTTGTGGGTCATTGTTTAAGCTCGTTCTACGAACCTGCACTAGGTAAGCGGCAATGGATGGATGTTAATGGAATTTATCCGAACTGGTTTTAAAGGTAAAGTAATTAGCCACAAACTTTATTATAGTATCACTGTTAAACTCCAGTTCATTAAAAAGGCACACTTGATTTTTTGCATAAACTTTTATTTCAGAAAATGAAAGGGGGTCAAAATCTAATATCCATGCACAAACTTTTTTCCAGGCACCTGATTCAAGACACAGATGTTCATGAGTTCCTAAACACCAGAGGAAGCTCCGCTCGTGAAAGCCCCCCAGCGGCAACGAAAAAGCCGCGCATGAAGAACAAATCAGACAAATACCCAGAACACCCAGAGTCGACAGATCTTTTACATAGGAAAACACCAAGCGAGATCAGAGGAAGAACCTACTTACTGATAGGCTAAGCTGACTGACTATTCTGCTTCACCTACCTAGACAGGAGGTTAATGTGATGCCTTAAACCAAGAGTTCCCAAACTACAATAGAATGTGAAATCAGAGCCACCTCCTCTAATGGAAAAAGCTCTACATCAAGCCTTTACTCACGATTCAGTAAAGACAGTGAAACTAGCCTAAAGCCAGAGGTTGTCTCTTAGATTTAAAAAAAAAAAAAAAAAAAGTCCCATGGTTCAGAAAAAGTGCCCCTGCAATTCCCTAAAAGCTTTCTATGAAAATCTTCCATCTCCTCCTTTGATTTTATCGTGTTGCCATTTTCATACAGTGCTCTCTCAATCGGTGAAAATTTGGGTGGTCATGTGACTAGGGGACAGGTCACATGACCAACCCTCCCAAAGAAACAGCAAGTTCAAACCAAGGTGGGATTTTGAGCTTTTAAGGGTACATGGGGTCAGGTTTTATGTCTTGGGCAAACATCTGGAGCTGCCAGTAGCTAGCAGCTTCCGCACACCATTAGGATGTAGGATCTTGATCCAATGCGTTTATTATTAGTGATCAAACGGATACAGCCCCATGTAACCCTGATGTAAAACCGAGAGGTTCAGACTGGAGTCAGTGGAAGGGAGACGCATACAAATACGAATCAAACTGTTCCATCATAACATTTTCCAGTGATATAACCTCCCTGCAGAAAAAATGTGGAACATCATTTGGGGGGTGGGGGGGGTAGTACTGGGTGGTAGTAATGGTTAATCAAACTTGCCCCTTGTTTTAGCACACCAGTAAAGCCCCAGTGCAGGTTGGGGTGTTGTCACGACCCAGCTGTCAAACGCCGGTCTCAGAATTTGTGCATGCAAACAAATAAACGGTTTATAAATTATGGGAAACACTGTCCCCGATAAGTGCTATAGCCACAGTGAAATATGGGGGTCACTGCCCCCGATATGCTCTCACCGGTAGGCAAAAACTACCGTCACAGCTGGACATTATGGAGGTCCCTGCCCCCGATAATGTTTTAGGATCATATAACAAAAACATAGCAACCAGCTTGTTATAAAAAAGGTCGATGCCATTGGTCCAACCTGCCGCTAATCTGTCATTCCGTGCTTCTCTCTCGCCACAGAAAACAACGGCAGCTGACAGCCACAGGACTGGGGGGTGGGCAGGTGGGGGCCCAAAAAACCTCCACCCTGCAGCTGCCTTAAACAAGCTTCTATCAGCAGATGCTGCTTTGTAGACCGACAGTATAACTGTCAATTATGGAAGGCACTGCTTCCGATAATTTCGTACGAAAAATAAATTAGACTCAAACTATTTATAGTGAACTCTGTCACTGATAAATAAATAACACAATGTAACAAGACACAGGACACACGGAAAGACATTTTTTTTCCCCAACATCACGGTATGACCGACTCACCCGGGTACGCCGGTTGTCGGGGAAACCTCATCCATAATTCAAAGGCGGAATGCGGGGCTGCTCGAGTCAAACAGACGGCCGGAAAAGAAGACGAAATACGACTAACCAGCACTGCGGCCTCAGGTCTGAGCAGCACCACGGCCTTTACTCCCTACAGCTGAAATAACTATGGAATATTCCATTTAGGACAAATTAAGTCTAGCAATTTGAGAGAATTTGGGAAGAATCCAGCCTGACAGAAGCCAAGCTCCTGTTCGGAATCCTGATAATCCCAAGCTGCCCTATGCAATGTAACATTTTTTCACGGCTGGATAATGCAATGAATGGCTTTTCTTAAATGAGAGTTTCGCAAACATGCCGGTCAAATTAAAGCTGCGAGTTTGTCAGTATGAGGGGGAGCGGGAGGAGGTGTGTCAAACACCGGGGAAGGTAAGGAGGTGGGGATGTTTGGGGTCAGAGAATATTTAAGTGGGACTGGGTTCAGAGGGATCAGGTTATTTTTTTTTCCCCTGTAGTGGGGTTGGTTGGTGGGTGAGGGCGGGGAGGGGGGGGGGAGGGGGGCGTTCTTAAATCTGGTTGTCCAGCTCCCACACGTTGCCAGCCAGTGCGTTGGCGCCCCCCTGGATGGTCCAGGTAGCGAGGGCCAGCTGCTCCCGGAGCAAGCTGAGGTTCTCCTCCGTGTGGTTGGCCTTGGCCGCGATCACGTTGTCCAGCAGTGACTGCAGAGTGTGCGGCCCGGAGCCAAAGACGATGTGGCGGAATGGGGTCTCCCGCGGGGACTTGTAGGGGGACAGCAAGTTCCCCTCCACCTAAAAGACGACGCGAATCGCAATGGAAGTCAGTAGCTTCGGGTCAGACTGGAGGCGGGTACGGCACGCCGAGCCACGGCAGGAGCCATGCCAGGCATCGGGGCTGCCGGCGGGTGACTTACCCGCATGATGCGGTCGTTGAAGCGCTGGCACATCTCAATGTCACTCAGGTCACTGTTGCGGATGCCGTCGATCAGGAGGCTGGTGGCCCGGTTGAAGGAACCCAGGGCTGATGTCAGCCACTTGGAGGTCACCGCCTCTGCGTGGCCCGACACCACTGGATCCCGTCGAAGAGCCTGAACAGACCCAACCCGTCAACCTCCAGGCCTACAGGACGCATGCGACTGGTCACATGACAGCTGCAGCTGGGACGCGCGCGGCTCACCTTTTCGAGCTGACTCAGTTGCTGCGTGATGGGAATGACCTTCCTCCGCATGATCGCCTTGTAGAACTCGACGTCCAGCCGCAGCAAGTGATCGTGCACCAAGCGCAGCATCATGGTCCCGGCCACCTGGGCCGCGCTCACAGTCAGCGCCGTCAACTGCCTCTCTGTGATGAACTCCAGCTTATCCTGAGTGTCCAATGGGGTCCCGAAGTAGGGGTAACCGGTGCCCTATCAGGAAGGAGGGGGGGGGGTCATTTATGACAGCCTGAGCAATAGACAGCCTTCTCACCCCAGCGATACTGCACCACTAAGGCTCACCACGTCAGATTCGAAGCGGAAGGAGACGGACGGGATGCCCGAGAAGGCCAGGAACGGATACGCCGCGTCAGACATCTTCATGGGCGTCATCCTGCGAAAAAAGGCAAGATGATCTCGGACCTCGGATATTGGCAGTCGAGGTCAAACCGGCACGTTCGGAGCAGGAAACCAGACCCCCAGAATCACGGGCCTTACACTTTAGTATCCCAGCCGGTTCCAGCAAAATCAGAATACAGGGTGTGTGCGCTGCTAGCTGCTGGAAGGGGACTCTTCACCTGCGCAGAGAGACATGGCGGTTAGGGAGGGAGGGAGAGAGCGAGAAAGAAAGAAAGAAAAAAGTAAAGAGGCAGAACACGGAGGAAAGAGAAAAAGGAAGAAGAAGAGAAATACAGGAAGAAAGAGAGGCAGGTAGAGGGAATGCTGGACTCCAAGACGGCCCGTGTGACAGTGTTGTGATTAGTTACCTCTTTCAGCGTCTCCCCGATTAGTTTGTACAGCATTGGGCTCGCAGAGGCTTTAAACGATTTGGAACCTGGACCCAAAAAAAGCAGATGGACTTATTTGCACTTTTCATCTAACTTGGGTTCAAACACTTGGGACAAAAACAGCTACAGGTGTTGATCGTTAATAATGAAGCAGTATTGTCCACACTCACCAGTGACGGCCGCGTCCAGGCTGATGTAGGTGAACGCCTTCATGTTCAGCGACATTAGATATCCCTGCAGGAACGGGAAGGAAAAGGCCCTCGTTGAACAGGGGGAAAAAAAACAGGAAGAACCTTTCTGCAGAAGCAATTAAAATATAGTATTTCCTGATTTATAAATCCCCGTTAACACATTCTAAAGGGTTGCCAATTAAGCTTAATTTATTATAGGACTAAAACAAGCAATTTGACAATTTTGGCCACATCCGTACATAAATGCAGCAGTGTGATTTTACCTCCAGCCACTCGGTGGCGCCCACGCTCCCATAGTCCCCACCACTCCAGCTGGCAAACATGATGCTTCTTCTGGGCCTGAAATCACCTGGATGGGGAATCAGCAACAGAACCGCATGGATACCAGGGCTGTGCTGTACTGACCTGCAGGCCAAACCCAGCAGCACCACGCTCGGGACTGACCCATGTTACTCGCCCAAGGCACCCGGGAAGGTCGGCTGCCGCTTACCGTTCTTCACCATTGACCTGGTTGCGGTGGCCAGTTCCGCAAGCAGACACGTCCCCACGGTAGACTTTGCGAAGCCTGGACCCCAGGCGTCCCTCTGGGCCCCGAGCACCACGTAGTGATCTGGAGGAACACTTCGGTCAGCGTGACCACGAGCGACCAGCCGCTCGCTCAGAACCCTCCCCTCAGAGTGGCCACCGAGGTCACCCCACCGTACCGGGCTCCATGAATCCCTTGATGACTCCAAAGACATTGACGAGCTCCTTGTCCATGAGGGTGTTGTTGACCTCCACCGTTACGATGTCATCGTCACGGCCGAGCAGCACGAAGGTCTCTAAACCCAGCTTGGAGTCACGCCAATTCAGAGGCATAAGCTGGTCGCCCTGCATCTTCCTGTGTCCGGAGAAGCAACACAACCAGCATTTAGGTTTCTTTAGACAGGTATGGCATGAGAATCTGACAAGAGGGCTGACCCGTGACCCAGCCTGGCTGAGTCTGTGTGTGTGTAGCGGCAGTGTTAAACCTCCATTCAAAACCAGTATCTGCACAAAATCACAAAGTCACTACACAGGTAGGGGGACATGAATTTGAGGAGCCCCAGACCTCTGTGAGCCTGCGTGCTCATGTACAGTACAGATTACATTTTGGGGACCTTTGGTCCCCCACAATATGATAAAATCCTGTTAGTTTGACCGTGTGTGAATATTTTTCATTCACAAGGAGAAACTTGTCTTGTATTTTGTTTGGTCATGGTTAGGGCTGGGTAGAGGTTAAGGTTGTCATAGTTAAGATTATGGTAATGCGCGCCTCTCTGCCCGCGCGCCTCTCTGCCCGCGCGCCTCTCTGCCCGCGCGCCTCTCTGCCCGCGCGCCTCTGGCAGCTCAGCCCTAAGGTCATTTCATACTTCACTCTTCCAGTGCGCTTTCGGTGGCAGACAAGGAGGCACGACGAAAGAGCAGCTGTTCTAGCGGTTATGATGAGTAGCTGTATGAAGAGGGACAGTGGTCCTCGCATATGTAATTTTTCTATACTGCCCAGGAATTATACCAAGACATATGGCATTTTAAAAAGCAGCCCTATTCTGGTGTTATGATAAAACTTGCGGGTCGTGGTCCCAGCTAATTGTGTCATACGGCATGCGTTTGTTTTTGTTGCAATGCACCCTCTGCTGGTGTGGTGCAGTATCACTGCTGCATGCGACCGTCTGCATCAACAGCCAAACAGTACAAGCGGAAGAGTGAAGTACGAGCGAGGCTTTATGCTGCCCAAGATACCCTGCAGGTGCCCCCTGTGGGCATGTGCAGAATAAGCAAGCTAGATGAAGACACTGGGCCTCATGCAAGAACGACCCGTATGAACAGATTGATAATGAAATGGTGGGTTAGGAGAACTTGCCACATTCACCCTCACATATTTTGGATTGCATGAGTGGGCCAGACCCTCCACGGGGTAGTCAGGAGTCTTAGGAGTCATGTGCTACTAGTCTGCTGTTATCCAAACCCAAGGCTCTCATGAATGGACTATTTCATTACTTTGAAGCAATTTTGACTTCGAAAATTTATATACAGCAATTGCAGTTCATAATTCACTTTGACAGTACTATTTCACTCCACTAATCGAATTATAAATCATATAGAATTACGATTTCATTAATATAAACTGGCTATTGATGCTATTGTATAACAGTACAATATCAATATGAGCTGCAAAGCAACTTAAATCATATGCTAAAGGCCCCTTGATTCTACTGATGATGCCGTTAAAATCAACAGACTTGCTTATATGGGTCTCCGATAGTAGGACTTCAGTTTCGTCATTCATTTCTGGGAATGAACACGTCCTGACAAAAGGGGGCAGGATGCATAGCCATATATGGTACTGCTGGGGCGGCGATTCTCTTCGTTTGTAATCCTTGTGCACGTACCGCAGGAGCGTGGACGCCATGCTGGGGGAGATGGTCTGGGCCAGGATTCCCGGCAGCCCCGAAGAGCGTGACAGCAGGAATCGGGTGTGGTTGAAGGAGGGGAAGCCAGGGGTGTAGGGGTCACCAGTGCCTAAGTGGACCTGAGGATGGAGAGCACCCCCCCACCCCGTCAGTCTGCATGCCATAGCCAGAGGAAAGCTCCCAATGCCTCCGGGCCCCCACACTCACATGGCCGTACATATCACAGCTGCCCCCGCAGGTAATGTCCACAGGGTCAGGGTATATGAGGGCAGCGACCGCGCCGAGCTTCGCTGCGTTGGCCACCTGGGGGGTACATGGGCGTCACGTGACCTGTCCACAGTCACACCCGCGCACAACACTGGCCTGCATCGCCAAGGTCCTGCTACCCTGGGCTAGGTCCGGGGGGCAGCCTCACCTTCTCAGCGAAGCTGATCTTCCCGGCCCTCATGAGGACGACGGCATTGGCGACTTTGATTTTGGCGTCGAGCAAGACCTTGAAGTCCTCCTCTTGCCCGTAGTGGCTGTAGATGATCCTGCCCTAAAATGGAGGACGGGGGGGAAGGTTTTCACAAACCTGACAGAGAGCCCACCTCATAACCCTCCACTACAACTAGGTAACAAACTTCCCCAGTCCACATCTTGAAAAAGCATAGCTACAAACTCAGAAAACAAACTAAATAAAAAAAAGTTAATTAAGACTGACTTAATTGATCCCGGTGGGAAATTCTGGCGCATACAGCAGCCGTAACATTGAACATGCATGTAGTGCCAAACGAACAATGTGGAGAGACAGGACACAGAGCGGAGAGAGATAAAAGTTCAGGAAAAAGAAATTCAGGAAGAATGATGCTAAATGCAAAT
>JAABNY020000082.1:24925254-24936782 GCA_015164015.2 Brevimyrus niger | reverse complement strand
ACGAATATTTCTTCACTTGTATAATTTAATTTAATAGCTTGGTTGCACATCTAATGTGAATGTTAATAGTGGAAGTTCTAGCCATACATAAAGCAACGATAATGTCAAATGTGATTAAGTTGCCATAGAATGAAAATGTGACTTTATCTCGGCATAGTTATATAAGGAGATTAGAGTACATGGAACTGTCGAATCCGTGAATCCCAAACACTGTTCTCACTTTCAAACACAAATCCTGCATGTGTAAAAAATATGGTAAAATTGGCTGATTCAAAAATCCTATACTGTTAGTGTAGTCATATCCAACGCCATCAGGGTCAAACCCCTCAAAATCAGGATGTCAAATTTGTACGTCTTAAGATGTTAAAAACGAACATGTTCAGAGGTAAAATTTCAACATCTTAAGCCGCTGAGAACTTGAATTTATTCAGCACGATCTTGAAATGTCTGGCTGGCGGGGCTGACCAGACACTACCCCCACTTAACCCTACCCCTCTGTTTTGCGCGTACTCACGTAGGGTAGTGTTGTCCCATTTCTTTTTAGCAGCGAGGGGTAGTGCTGTTTAGCCCTCAAGATAGCCCTTGAAACTGAGATTTTCAAGAAAGAAAGAAAGAAAGAAAAGAAAAGATGGCTAGTGGTGTGGAGAAATAATAATTAATCCTTTATTGTCCCTCATGGGGAAATGCCTTTTACACCTCACTCAACAGCTTTTTTTATTGTTTTCTTTGTTTTGTGCAATAAGTCTTCCAAGTGCATTATTCTGCGTCGTGCAATATGTAAAAGACATTGTTCCTGACATATTGTTTATGCAAAACGTGTGCATGTTTTATAGAAATATTGCATGCAATATGCTTAATTTAAAATCTGTGTGCCATTGCTAAAGGAATGCTAACCCACAAATCGACAGTGTCATAATCATTTTGTAATATTCTAGGGACACGTCAGTAGTATAATCATGTTGTAATGTTAAAGTGACTTGTCCATGTTATAAGCATGCTGTACTATTCCAGGGACTCCCGAGCAAACCAGCTCATAAGCGAGTGGTGTCCCGATTCCTAGGTAAATATTTCAAGCCCTACCCCTTGTGGCTACGACCTGTGAAGTCAACTTCGGAAGGGAGGGCCCTCGAAATCTAGTGGTAGAAATATGGGATGAGAAATGGGATTGGGCCTAAGTCTACGTGCAGCATTGTCACAGAGTCATCAAATGCTGCACCTTCTGTTAACATGAGAAATATGACATTGAGCACTATCCTGGCGATCACGCAAAGGCATAAACCGAGAGGTATGACTCAGAAAAATAACAGTACAGGCAACTTTTAAACGGTACAAACTATTGAGACCGGTTCGGAGGCAGATGGGGGGCTAACTTAACAGCAGAGTCACGTGACCATGTAAATAGGCATTATATCAGCAGTGAAGCGGCACAAAGGACAGTTTTAATGGTACAAACTGGCAAAAACGATTGCGATTGTTTTTTTCTAAATCAGACGCAAATAGGAGGGGGGGGGCAAGCTTACGAACATTAATATCTCAGAAACGAAAGCAGCACAAAGGAAGGCACAAACACAGCACACCATTGCAATCGGTCTGGTAGAAATCAGACTCTAATGGGGGGCTAACTTCACGCTGATGATGTCACCATGTAAACAAACATTTATATTTCAGAAACTAAAATGGCACAAACAAAAATTTTAATGGCAAAATCTGGCACAAATGTGGCACATACGATTGAGACCAGTTTGGTTGAAATCTGAAAAATCGGGGTGGGGGGGCAACTTCACGTAGGTTACATATACCACAACTTGTTTACCCTACCATTTTATTAGGGGGCACCCCAAGATAATTTTATTTTATTTTCTATATAGCGCTAGATCATAACATAATACAACAGGTTTATATCTTGTCCTTTTATTAAACAAACTAAAAAGCCTTATGTTATTTATCTTATATACAGTTCATCACTGTAATATGCTTAAACAATCGGATACGTTTTAAAACTAAATTTGCCGCCTGCCGTTCAAGGGTTTTTCGTCACCAATCGTCTTATTTGCGTCACTCAGTCACTATGAAGTCTGTGGTGTTTCACAAGAGTGCTGGCGCATTTTTAGCATAAAATGTGGAAAAGGCTTTTTCTCCACAATAAATGTTCACTTTGTCCCTAATAAATGCAGACACACCCGCTTGCGTGCTCTCTCCCCATGTCACATTTGTGTATCAACATTAAATAACATTACACAGTTCATTACACATTCTTAATAGCAGCAGCGGTACTGCTTTTACATTAAAAGACTGAAGTACTGAATACATTATCTAAAGCACCATGCTGGTTGCACTTCATAAAAAGATGTGTATTTCATTACATTGATTCAGCTGCTACAAAATTATTTTTTTATGTATACTCTTGATGTAGCATACATTTGTTTATGTGAGTTACTGGAACCTTTGTACAAAGACAGACTGGGTTATTAAAAATTGCTGGAAATTGAATTGGTCCCCCCCATTAATCAATTAATCGAAAAAGTAATTGACAGATTAATGATTATTTTGATAATCAATTAGTTGCAGCCCTATAACTGTTTCCTACGGTGGCCCTAAAGGTCAAAACACAACGACATTTCAGAAAACACAACGACATTTCAGAAAACGGAAAGGGTAGGACCACACTTCTTGTTCGTGATTGGACAGTACCCTTGGAGTGACGTGTTGTGTATGTTAACTACAACTCCCAGGATTCAAAGCGTTATGAGCGCCCTACCTATAGGTGTAGTCTCTGGAAAGTGTGCGATTGTTGTACGATTGAAAAAGTTTGGTTCTAACAGCACAACGTGGTCTCCATCTATCTTATTCCCTTAATGGTATGTAATCTGTGTGTTACTTTATGGGCACAACGACATGCTGAATTTATTTTGTACTTGTCTCTTTTTTTTGTGCTTTCTCTGTATTCCTCACCTTAATCGAAAGGTAAAGAAAAGCAAGACAACGGAACTTAAGTCGCAAAAAATCTAACCAGGATGCATTGCTTTAAGCCAGCTCTGTAAGCGGCTGCCTGAAGTGCAATGCGCTCTGTATTTCTCGTGAATCCTCGTGTGATCAGCTGCTTTGAGATGCTGTCATTAGTCCTGTGTATTTAAGTCTGCGTTTAAGTATGTTTCACAAGTCCTATCATTAACGAACGTAATTTTCAGTTTGCTGCCAGTTCCGTTGTCCTGCTTGTTTTTACCTTTTGATTAAACCCCATATTCCCCGATTACTTGCCTCCTGTCCCTGCTTCCCCAGTCCGTGCCCCGGCAATACGTGACAGGAATGCTAATGGTTACATAAATATTAGAAAATAGTTCATTTACTATTAATGTACTATTATACATTTCTTGAAAAGTGTGAATGTTTATGTATGTAGCAAGTGTTTTCCGGATTTCCCCCTTGAGACGCATTTGTTATAAACACCAAAAGGGTTTGTTTATTCATTTTACCTTATTGTAAATGCAAAAGAAAACTGCAGCCAATACCGTGTTCTATGTATTAGTAAAGGTAACATTAGTATACTGTACTGTGATAGTGTGACAAATATCCGTTACGTGCTACTGTACTCAGATATGTTTTTTTTAAGTTAATGAATTAAGCTAGCTTTTAAATGGAATTAAAGTGTTTTGGGACGATATTTAGGGTTTAGACTATAGAAATAAGCACATATTACAATTTTTAATGACTTGCAAACATCCACGAATCCTCGTCATTTGCGACGGGTGAACGTAACCTCGCGAATGTCCCAGGTCTTACTGTATTTTGATCGAACAGCTACTCCTCAAAAACTGACATCAGAAGGCGCTGTGTGGATCCTGGTCGACCTGGGCAGATGTTTGGACACAACTATGTGGCTTACCTTTCAGCTATTAGTTTTTTTCGATTGCTTAGGCACAATTTTGAAAACTGGGCCCCTTTTTTTTTCCAAAATACTTCACACAGTTAACCCAACCACACACTAATTATACACTAATTTATAAAAAGGGTATTTTGTCCCCATAACAAAAAACACATTGCTCATATAATCCAGCTTTTTTTAGCCAGTTACACACTGATGTGCTAAATTTAAAACACTTTGTCCTTTTACTTTCCTCATGATTATTGTGAGGAATACAGAGAAAGTACAAAATAAATTTGGCATGTTGTGTCCGTAAAGTAACACAGGTTACATACTATTAAGAGAACAAGATAGATGGAGACCAAGTTGTGCTGTTAGAACTGAACTTTTTTAATCATACAACAATCGCACACTTCCCAGAGGCTTCACCTGTAGGGAGGGCGCTCATGACGCTTTGAATCCTGGGAGTTGTAGTGAACATACATTTCAACACGTTACTCCAAGGGTACTGTCTAATCACGAACAAGAAGTGTGGTCCTACCCTTTCCGTTTTCTGAAATGTCGTTGTGTTTTGACCTTCAGGGCCACCGTAGCTTCCACTGTAGTATTTTAAAATATAGCCTACATTTGAGATTTACAGTGGGTAAAATAAGTAGTGAACGCGTCACCATTTTTCTCAGAGAATATATTTATAAAGGTGCTACTGACATGAAATTTTCACCAGATGTCAGTAACAACCTATGCAACCCACTCATGCCAAGAAGCCAAACCTTAGATGTCCATAAATTTAAGATATGTGTAATAAAATGGAATGACACAGGGAAGAAGTATTGAATACATGAAGAGATGGAGGTGCAAAAAGCCAGCTATAATCAGTAATCAGAAAGCAATCCTGCCCCTTTTCAGTGCAAATTAATATCAGCTGGTTCAGTCTCAACTAATGAAACATCTCATGATGGGTAAAAGCAAAGAAACGCCTCAAGACCTTCAAGACCTCCTCAATCGTATCAATACTGATGTCATTGCATGTGTGGATTTCATGGGTTGTTACCAGCATTTGGTGAAAATTCCATGTCAGTAGCACCTTTAGAAATATATTTACTGCGGAAAATGGCGACATGTTCAATACTTATTTTACCCGCTGTATGTCTGTTATATGGGTCACATACAATCAAATATTAAAATTGGTCACTTTGCATTATTTTTAGTGCCTGTGTGAGTGAAGTTGAGGTGGTTCTGTGCTCTGCTCAGCCACCAGAATTCAAAATTACCCACACAAATGGTCCGATCCACATTCGTCCAAATGTGTACATTACATTTGCGGATAAAACTCATGATGCATACATGCCCAGACATAAAGCCGGCATCATAACAAAGGCATGTATACAGTCCAACGCAACTGCTTTGACAAAATGGGGTGGGTAATATAAAGCTAACCAGTAGTATCAAAGCTCTAGCGGGCCCAGCATCTTAAGACGTACAGATTTGATGTGTTGTTTTAGCGGGTTTTGAACCCCATGGTGTTCTGTTTCTGCAATGTGAACATACGATTATCCAATGGTAAACATACACCAAACATACACCAGCCCGCTTTCAAGCCCGGTGGACCAATGCAGCCTGCAACATGTTTTCTCTCTTAAGGGGAATGCATGCACAGTTTCCACACCTACCAAGAAAAAATGTATTCCGATGCCTGTTTATTTAAGGTTATATATTACTAGTAGGCTAAGAGGTAAGTGCTACTGAGCCGTACGTTTCCCGAAAGCTCCTGTTAGTACCTTACATATTTGTCATCATTCGGTCGCATGGTTCCAGCCAAGCTGCTACCCTTGTTGGCAGTCTTATGCTTTTGGGAAACGTCCCCCAGGTGGGCAGTGGAGTCGTAAACATTACTCAGTCTGCGATACTGACATTGATGAGGCTTCTGAACTGCCTGTAGCCTACTACGGGTTAGCTAAACAAATATTTAATCAACCCCGAAGTCGAAAGAAGAAATTGAAAGCAATCAAGTCGAAATTCATTACAAATTAATTTCTAAGGTGTTCAGCTTGCTGTTTTGGAATAATAAAAATTGTGAGTTGGTGCAGTGGTTAGCACTGTCGACTCGCACTTCTCAGATCAGGGTCTGAGTATCCGCCATGGTTCCATGTTTGTGGAGTTTGCTTGGTCTCACCGTGTCTTCCTGAGCTTTCGTCACAGTCGAAGAACACGCTAAGGTTGATTGGAGTGCGAGTGAATGGTGGGTATGGACTGAGCCCATCAACATATTAATGACCACACCAAAAAAAGGGAAACATAATTTTTTTTGCATTTGGATTTACTACATTAAAATTTTTTTATAAATCATTATACATTAAAATGGTAAACTAAAAAGAATCTGCATCTGAATTCGCAATTGAGTATCGGAATCGGATTGGAACTGAAAAAATGTGGCTCAGCCCATCCCTAGTAAATGGGTCTGCAAAACTGCTTCTGGGTATTTTTCAACCGAACCATATCAGACATACTGAAAATACTGAAACATACAAAATACTGAAAATGCATTCTATGGCACCTTTAAGAATGAAAATGTAAACCTTGTCCTTATTTCTATAATCCCTCTTCACATGTTTCTTGTGTTAATCAAGGCTTGTTTTTTTTCCTCAGTGGAAATGTGGCAGAGATTTGTAGGGCTGCCCAGTTCCTGGAGATGACGGAGGTTCTGTCCCAGTGTGCACTGCTCCAGGAGGACGTGAAGCCAGTGCGAGCTGTAACCCTGGGGACTGGCAAGTGTGGTGGCAAGGTTACTGCGGAGGGTGACCCGTCTAGCCCGGAAATTCACGATCCCCTGGAGCCTGAAGAGGATTTGGACTCGCCCTTTCAAAGGGAGCTGACGCCCGAGAGCCCAGATCCCAGCCTACAGGCCTCTCGGCCAGCAACCAGGCGGGGCAGGAAGCCCAAAGTCCGAATCCATGACGGTGACGTCCCTGCGAAATCCCTTAGGCGCACGAGGGCTAAGGCAGCCCAGAGTCTGGCCCTGGGGGCGTTCACTGACGCCAGCAATAAGGACCCCGATCCCTCCAGCGGACCGCTAGAGACGCAGCCGGAGTCCGCGGCCACCGTCACGGACGACGGCGACTTCCCAGAGCAGGGCTCATCCCCACGGAAATGCGGCGTGAAGAGGGGGAGGAAGAGGGGTCAGAGGAAGAATGTGGTGCTGAAAGAGAATCGCAGGGATGAGACATCCCCCGAGGAGGATGGTGGCGAGGGGGACCCCCCCCCGGCAGTGGCGGGGCGACAGCGGGCCAGGGTGAAGCCCGTCTGCAGCACCTGCGGGAAGACGTTCTCAGAAACAAGCAGCCTGCGCAGACACCTGCGCATACACAAGGGCGTCAAGCCATACGAGTGCCAGCTGTGCGGCCGTGCGTTCAGGCAGGGCAACCAGCTGAAGACGCACGTGCGGACCCATACAGGTAACTGACCGCCCACCCTCCCACCCCTGTATTTTGATTGGCCAGTCGCCCCGTTTATCCACTAGTCTCCGCATTTTGACTGGCTGCCCCGCTGGCTGTCCCTCCTCCCCCCGGATCTGCAGGAGAGAAGCCGTACGAGTGCACGCTGTGCGGCAAGAGCTTTGCCCAGAAGTGCCAGCTGGTCTTCCACTGCCGCATGCACCACGGCGAGGAGAAGCCCTACAAGTGCGAGGTTTGCGGCCTGCAGTTTGCCACCTCCAGCAACTTCAAGATACACAGCCGGTGAGCTCAGGGATTCCGAGCCCATCCCCCCCGGGGGAGTCCGCCACTCGCTCCCAAACGTACTTATTCTGCTCCTCTTGTCGAGCCGCTCACTAACCGTGTCTCTTTGCCGCCGCCCTGTTGGCAGGAAACACAGCGGGGAAAAGCCGTACGAGTGCAGCTGCTGCGGGAAGCACTTTGCACAGGCCAGCACGCTGACCTACCACATGCGGCGGCACACGGGCGAGAAGCCCTACGTGTGTGACACCTGCGGAAAGGCCTTCGCCGTGTCCAGCTCGCTGATCACGCACGCCAGGAAGCACACGGGTACGGGGGATGGGGTTAGTATATGTGTGGTTAAGGGGGGTGGGGCTGTTACAGGTAAGGGAGGGTGTCATTAGGGGAATTATATTTATTGAAAAATTAATTATATGTATATGATACTTTTTAGTGATAAGTATTTTTAATGTATATTCTTCTGTGATTAATAAACTCTCTGAACCTAAACATTAATTTGATCTATATCTAATGGTATCACAATGCAGTAAAGCGGTTGTACTGAAAATGTCTACAGTTTAGGTGTGTGGTACCACATATAATAGATTTGGAATCATTTGTGTGTGTGAGAGTGAGTGAGTGTCTGTGTGTGTGTGTGTGTGTGTGTGTGTGTGTGTGTTTTCCCCTTTGCTCTAAAACCGAAAGCAGTGTCTGTTTCTACATGCCCCCTGACAGGCGAGACTCCCTACCTCTGTCTTGTGTGTGGGAAGACCTTCATGACCTCTGGGGAACTCAACAAGCACTTCCGGTCCCACACGGGTGAGCATGTATGGGTGTGATTCTCTGTGGCTCCTTGTTGGCTCCATAGCCCTTTCAGGCCCATTGTAGTTCCTGCCTCTCAGTTCCCGTCGATCGGTACAGAGATCGACAGTGAAGCTCAGAGCAGCTTCTTGTCTACTGACTCTTCTCTGGGCTTTAAGGTGCCCGACGTGCCGACTGTGAGTTCTGCGGGAACTCCTACACGGATGTGAAGTACCTCCGCAAACACATCGCCAAGCTCCACAAAGGTGAGCCCCTTGCTCATCTGGGTGGCGCTGCGTCCTTCCCACCCTCGTCACTTGCCCTTCTCCTCGTCCTTTTGTCCCCTGCATTGTTTTGATGCCCCCATCTTCCGTCCGCAGACGAGGTGGCCCAGGACTCCAAACAGATCCCCTTCCCTCTCAACATCCCGATAGACCACCAAACCCTAATCGCCCGGGCCCCCCCGGAGGCTGCGGACCCCCCAGCGGAGACGACGGCAGTGCTGACGGAGCCCGTCATCCCAGCGGAGACGCAGCTCATTTTCATCCAGACTCTCAACTGAGATTCCCAGCTTTACCACGTCCTTCCTGAGCGGACCGTCACTCTGGACTCATGGTTCCATGCATATGGAAACATCATATTCTGTTCCTGTTTTTTTTTAATATATATATACACTTTTTGACCCCAAGTGGTACAGCCTTATGCTTATGTCAGTTATTCTGGCTTGGTTACATTTCTAAAGGGCACAGCAGCATGATCTGCCCTGAATCTTTAGCTTTCTGTTCAAGACTGTTTGCCATTCCGTAATAGACTGGGCCAGCTAGAAAAGGCTCAGCTGATTACCCTAGATAGAATTATTACCAGGGAGGCCCTGTGTATGGATTGCCCTGAGGGACATGCTGTCATACCTTCGAACAGGCTACTGAAAACTGATTGTATGTATTTATTTTTTTAAAGAAGTCGAGATGGGACGTAACTCACGTTATAGTCGTGAAGAAAGGTACCGCGGTATCGGTGTAAACTTCTCAGGATCCCCGCGGCCCCGTCAGTGAGAAAGACTGATGTTTGCCGCGCGCGAAACGGAAATGCGCTTTGGAACGCTTTGTTCAAACTGTGAGAATTTGTCAGTCGCTGTTTGAAAAGGAAAAAAAAAACAATTTGTAGCGAATAAGAAGATATACAGCCATGGAATGTTCATTTTGTCATTTGTAAACCAGGTGACTCTCTTCAACCTGATTTTTGTTTTAGTGTCGGCTTTCAGTGATTAGACTATCTTGGTAATTGCTGAGCGTAAGCCATAAAAATCAATTAATCGACCTGCGAAACATTTAACTGCATGCATCTACTGACGAAGGTGCAAGAACTGACACTCGTGTGAGTATAAAGATATATTTTTGACAAATTAAAATGTACATGCACTACATCTTGTGTTCTCTTAACGTGTTTTTTAACCAAGTAATGATATGACTTAAAGCCTGGTTGGCCGCTCGATTGAATGGGGCGGGTTTATGCAATCGTGTCTATATTTAGAGAACTGGTTGTTCTGTGCCCATTGTGGTTATATACAGTTTACCTTGGTCGTATCTGCGTTACATTTAATTTGTTGTTCATCTGTACCTATTTTCAAAAAGTGATTGAAATAAAAAAGCAGTTACGTTTTATTAACCAAAGACTGCTTTTCTATGTTATAGTTGTGGACATTTTTGAATAGTCTGTAACGAGCTTGAACATTTTAATCCAGTGTACCCGTAATTGCTGTGTGCGTCTATCCAGTGCGCATGCGCTGTTACCACAGAAACTCAAAGACGCACTGTCGATGGTGATTAGCCTCATTTCTGATGGAGTAACCATATGTCGTTTGCAAAGAATGCAGCTGTATCTCAAAAACGGTCATGTACAGAAATTACTCCGCTCAATGTACGTTTTAAATACAGTGGAATAAGCTGCAGTGATCTTTGGTCGCCTGAGCGGCTCCGGGATAATGGTGAGCCTTTCCCAGCGTTACTCTGCCGTCTGCGCTGATCTTCAGCTGCCCACCAGCCCGGTCGTGCTGCAGGTTCTGCATGAGAGCGGACGGGCACGGTAAGGGGGCGTTTCGCGCTTCGCTGCTGCTGTTCCCCGTCACTTTTCCGTTCCTCATGTCCTCCGTGTCGCCCAGGCACGGGAGCGGTGGGATCCGGCTGCCGGGCGGCGGCGGGCGACTCACAGACCGCGATGTACTCGCTTTGAGCGTCACCCTGCGCCAAGACGTGACTGTGTCAGGTGTGGAAGGTGCTACTGTCCGATCTTTAACGGGGTTTGAAAAGTTTATGGTTATCGGGATTGTGCAAAAAATGCGCGGAATTTAAAACTGTATGTCGCGACAATTTCAAGTAATTTTTTGGGCGGTTGCCCCTGGAATCAAAAAGTTAGCGCACAGTTTCGTCTAGCAAGCTACTGCTCTGGAAAATAATTGAGGTCACTCTTAATAATATTATAATAAAAAGATCTGCATTGTTAAATCCTGGTATTATCCTGGCTCTGCTGACAGAAAGTTAAGCTGAGCAGCAGGTTGCGTCCAGGTTCTCAATTTTTAAGACAGCAGTAAACAAGAATAAGATGAAGTAGGAGACAGTGGGTTAAGTTATCCAACAGTTTCTCATGAATTGGAGGATGACATCAAGTGACCTTCAAAAGAATTGGGGAAATGTGCAGGTGTGAAGTGCTGCTCTGTCTCTCATTAATGAAGGGCTTCTTCCTTTATTGTACTTCAGTCCTGTTTCTAGATGCCTGAAACAAACTTTCCTAGCAGTGCACTTCACACCTGCACATTTCCCCATTCTTTGTAAACCCTATAAATGGTTGTGCGTGAAAATTCCAATAACTGAGCAGATTGTGAAATACTCAGACCGGCCCATCTGACACCAACAACCATGCCATGCTCAAAATTGGTTAAATCACTTATCTTTTCCATTCCGACATTAAGTTTGGAGTTCAAGAGATTGTCTTGACCAGGACCACACCCCTAAATGCATTGAAGCAACTGCCATGTGCTTGGTTGATTAGATGATTGCATCAATGAGAATTTGAACAGGTGTTCCTAATAATCCTTTAGGTGAGTATATACGTGTGTGTATGTATGTATGTATATATATATATATATATATATATATATA
>JAABNY020000082.1:24819291-24832161 GCA_015164015.2 Brevimyrus niger | reverse complement strand
AGGTGCCCCGTGAAACTTCTAGATTGGCACTGCCCCCCCGCGCCCCCACCCCCACCCCAAGCCCAAGCCCTGGAAGGCCGCCACATTAGTGGGCTTCTCCCCCAATCTAATCAATTTAGCTTGCAATGATTCAGACCCTCAGACCTCATCGAACACAAGCCACAGCACTCCAGGATGGGACTGTGGTATTGGCAGGTTCGCCGAGCTCAATAAAAAACACAACCTGAGACATTCCAGGGACCCCTGGCCGGGGCACCATCCAACAGGCACTCGGCCCCCCAATGAGACTCTACCATGAAGAATGCAGATAACCAAGGATCCCTGACTCATTTATTTAAACTCAGTTGACTGTTCTGGTGATAAGAAACAAATCACTGTGAAGGAAGCCACCCGGGTACAAGACAATGTGGAAAGTGGCTTGTCACACACCTCAAGAGAATACAGCCGACCTCAGGCCCCCCAAAACCCTGAAAGACCCTCCCCCCCATAAGACAGGACTCTGCCAACCTCCTCATATGAACATATTAAAGAGATGGTCAGAACACTGTGGGGGAGGGGGTGTGATTATCAATATGGCCCAGGGACTTGCTCACCAGCACACCCCGCCAGAGATACTCAGGGCGTCGGAGCTTTTTCCTGAATAACACACCCCCCCTTCGGTAACAAATTTTAGTCGAGGTTACCTGGGGAGTGGGTTTAGTACTTTGCCCTCAGCGGATAAAGAAAAAAAGGCAATTTTGAGGGGGGTTCCACATTAAGGCGTCCCCACGAGGTAAAGACCAGGTTGGGCCTGGTCACATGACCTGCCGATCACCACACCCTCAGCAGAGGACGGCTTATCTGCCCTGTTTGCCTCCAGCTTCCATCCTAAACACCAGATCAGCACACAGCTAGAACTATCCAGGCCTAGTTGTTCAGAGACACATCTAAATCCAAAGCACATCACACAAACTCACACACACACACACACACACACACACACACACACACACAGCACATTGTCTGAGACAGCACCAGCCCAGACTCCTTTAACAAAAAACAGCCTCTCTAACTGGTGAGTCGGTGGAGAATAAGAGATCGACTGCACAAAGCGTCCATTCATCCCAGGCACCCACTCCAAAGTGCGGCATTAAGGCAAAGCCAGCGGCCCAACTCTGCCCCACCTCTCTCCCCCTCCCCCCTCCTCCCACCAGCCAGGGCTCTCAGTCACAGGTGTCCCAGAACTCTGTTACACAGACCCGGCTTTGACATTACCAGCACAGAAATCCGATCGCAATCCATTTCACAAAAACACAATAATTAAATTAAATGCTTACTTGATATTCATGATTAATGAAATCTGTTATCTATTTCTTAAGGAGTGTGATGCTTACAGTTTGTGCCAATGAAGGTCAAACAGTGAAGATTTCAGAAGGTGACGCCTCACACAGGGAGACCCAGGCTCTCCACACGTCCAGGTCGGACAGAGGCTGTTCAGGAAGCAGGAGTGCAGTTTGCGTGTCGGTTACTCTGTGGATGCTGCACATTGCTGTAATACCAGGCTGCCCTCCCCTTTTAAGTGCACAGTACAGACAGACCACTTCTCCAGCTGAAACGGTCGGGCCATTTTACTTAATGGGGACACTACCGCACTATGAGCAGAGCACGTCATGGTCAACAACAGACAAGCATCTGGCGGCAGCTCTCCAATCCTGTCCTGAAGAGGCCCCCAGCTGGACGCCGCCTCCCTTGCCGATGATGTCACCGGAGCCCCCAGAGACACGCAAACGCACACAGGACACGGCTATGGGTACTGCGGTGATCCCTGCCTTTGTGCCGAGCAGACACTCCGTGAACATGTCTATTGTCCAATGGCTGGGCAAAATACACACACAAACTTATACACACAGTTCGTATATTCTGATCCATTTCTATGGGCATAACTTTAATCCTGACTGTAACACCCTTAACCGCCACCCAGCCCCAACCTTAACCAGAAGTAACCAAACTAAATACCAACTTTCAGCTTTTTCGTTTTTTGATTGCAGTCACAGATTTTATGACATTGACGCCTACATTGTGAGGACCTGAAAAATGTCCCCACAAGCTGAAAAAAAAACAGGTCATTACGTGGTAAATCCACAGATACACACATGGACGCACCAACACACATACTCAGTGACCTGCACCTCAACAAAACATCATTATGCCTCAAGCTATAATGATGAGTTTAGTAATCCCCGCATCCCAGCTCGTTTACCTTCTGGGCAGTACCGAGATCACACCTAAGAATACAATGGAGGGGATTTCAGTGGGTAAAAAGGATTCAAGCCCACTACCATTGCATCATTAGTGCAGTGCTCTACTTGTGGAGATACTCATACAACCAAAAGACCTATACTGGTAGAAAGGTTACTTCTTACTGCAATCCCCAGGAGCTCTGCTGACCTGACTCACAGCAAATGACAAACGCCGGTCAAGGGTCAAAGGGCAACAGATCATTTCATTACCACCTCTATGTACGAGCAAGCTGGGGGAAACTGCAATGGGGCAGATCGTGGGTCATACACGCACAGAACCTTGAAGACAGAGGATCACGCCAGATTGTTCTTCTTTCGCCAGAACAGCCTGAGGGATCCAACTGGCTTTAAGGCAGGTTGCCTCTCTCCACACGCGGATCTCCTGAAAACTGAGGAGCAGGCGAGGCAAGCAGCTTGACACTACGCATCAGGATTCACCCAGGGCCTCCTCAGTGAATCAGGAGAAGGAGAGAGGAGCCACAGCAGCTCAGACAGAAGAGGCAAGGCCCCACTTGTGATGGGTAGAAGCGCAAACAGTCCTCAGTGGGCGGAAGGGGGGAAGCAGAGGCCCATGTCCATCATGATGACATCAGCTTTCCTGCTGTCTGCACCTGAGCTCAGAGCTTCCTTTCCATCCTCCACTGACCACTTCTCTCAGCTGCGACAAAACACCCCGTTTGTCAAGCTAGGCCAGTCAAATGCTCCATTTTCCGGAGAGCCCTTGATAGTGGGCTGAGAAGAGGGCAGGATCACTGTAAATCTAATCCTCCCCCTTTCCTTCTGGGCCAAGATCAGTGCCAACTCCAGGCCAAACCAGCATTTCAGCAAACCAGGGTGGGCAGAGCCTCCGGGGGTTAGGGCAACGTGCCACATCTTGACAGCGAGATAAATGAATCCCAGGAAAGGGATCAGGGCCTCGAATTGCAGGCGCACACTGGATGGCTCCTCCTCATCTACAGAGCAGCTCATCCACCGCGTCCACCAAGAGGTGCTCCTGCCCCAACAGCGAGTGCCGCCATCACACACGGTACATTCCTCCTGCTTATTTGTGTTGTTCTTCTGAGGACAACCGTCAGGGCAAAAATACCACTGGTCAGTGGCCAGCAGTACACAGTCAATCTCTTTATTCAATATCAGAAGGCAGTGTAAACAACTATGATGGGAAAACCCCAGTTCTCTTGCCCAGTGAGCTGTCCTCCAAAAAAACCCCCGTGCTGGTAATGCTTCTCTGTCCAAAACAGGGGGCTTCCCCACCTCCACAGGGAGGGCCTGATAAAGACCGAGAATCCAGTCCACTGCGATGAAGGAACAGCCGAGTCCATGTCAAGGTGGCCCACGTCCAGCACCACTGTCGGTTCAGGGAACAAGGTGACATTCACTTCCCCACAAAGCGATGTACGACTGAACACCGGCATTATAAAAGCTCAGTTCAAAAGCATAGACTGCAGAGAAAAAACACTCTGTAAATAAGCTTGGATTTACTGTTTAAATTATAGAATTCCTTGACCTGCATGCATGTGATCAGAAGAGACGGCTTGCCTTTCCGAAAACTGTGTTCTAAATTGTCTTGGAAACACTCATGTCTAAGAAACTTAAACATCGCGGCCCATTATTATGATCTTTTCAAGTGACCTATTCGAGGCCAGACCGGCTCAGCGATCTGCAGTCAGACTGTGACATTTGCACACCTTTTCCCAGTATTCAAACTGGTTTTCTTCCAATTTCCACCCCGTTTCTTCCTATAGTATCTGTGCGACTGACGTCACACCCCGTTGAATTTTGAGTAACATCTGTTTATGCACCATGTTTTAAAGCAATTGCTGTTTCGAGATCGTGTTTTGTTTTTTTCTTGCGATTCTGACCTGCTAGTTCAAGAACTGCAAGAGCAGGTCACACCATCATCCAGTGAGAAAACTGGACAAAGGAAACTAATTTTTTTTTTGCTTTCCTGCAAGGAAAAAACACAAAGGGAAGCAGGTTGAGGAGGTGACGAGAAGACGTCACACAAAGAGAGAATTATTGGTCTTGTACCCGGCAAACACAAATTGCAGTCTTCCAAAATTCCAATCGGCATGTTTCTGCCCTGTGAAATGAGAAAGTCACACTCTTAAGACAAAACTGTCTGAGTGTACTTCTGTGACCTTGTTCCTGATAGTCCCATGCCTGTGCAGTTGACCATAAACACTAATCGTAATCTTAGAGGCTGAACGAAGATGTCAAGTAATTGCAGCTCCCAGACCATTTGTATCCTACCCCTGTTTTAAAGGATAACATGACTATTTATGTTGCCACATCACATGAGTAAAATTGTCTTTATTGTGGATGGTTTCAAAAAAGACACCGTCGTTTGTATGAGAATAATAAAGACTTGGAATGACATTTTTTCTAGTGTGTGTGTGTGTGTGTGTGTGTGTGTGTGCATAGATCACATTTGAGGACCAAATTGTCCCCAAAGTGTAGTAAAACCTGAAATTTCCCTACTTATGGGGACATCTTTTGAGGTCCCCATTTGGATAGGAAGACCAACTTGTCTGTGTGTGTGTGTGTGTGTGTGTGTGTGTGTGTGTGTGTGTGTGTGTGTGTGTGTGTGCGCATGTCATATTTGTAAAATTCAAACATGTATATATGTATAACAGTTATAAATCAGAGAAAATCAAGAGATTTATAACTCTTGAACTCATGCAAAGTGTGCGCACTTATTCCAAATACGAGGTCATTTATATTGTCCAGGTGAGTAGAGGTAGCGTGCCGCTGTCCCTAATCCACTTTACTGCCGGCAAGTCATACGGATCTGCGCTGTTTATTGTTAGTCCGTCCGAGTAGCGCAGCTTGCCGCTGGGCTTTCATCTCTCCCAGTAGAGCCCCTTTGTCGCTTTTCCTCTCTCCATCTCTTAAAAACGTCTGAAAAACTTTAAAAAGCTTGTATCCAAACGCAAAAAAAAGGTTTGCGGCGAACTGCCGTGTCGAGCTTGGCTACACGAGGGCGTCTGCCTGACGAGAGGCCGATCAGCCCAGCATGCAGCACGGCTCTCTCCTATAGTCTAAACATAGCTGAGTGAAACGGGGATTTGAATTTGTGCTTAATGTGAGTGAACAGCATCCTGTCCAAACTGAACCTGGCCCAAATCATGCTGATGCGTACATGCCCCCCCCCCCTGCCCCCCACACTCCAAAAGTGACTGGTGTTCTCCACTGGGATTTGATCTACACAGTTCATTCTCCAGTAAGGGCAGTGCCCATCCTGGAATTCACTGGCTATGCTCAAACCCACCTGGAAGTGTAACATTTGATAAAGTCTTTCCAGTGTTCAGATTAATTCAGAGGCTCAACCATGTTCCTAGTGCGTCTGCTTACCACTGTAACACGACGCGTGGTAAAACAAACAAGCCGGGCAAGAGTCCCCATGACAACAGTATCAGCCAATCAGTAGGTGTTTCTGATGCTCTGAGGGGGACCTGAAGGTTATGGCTTTTTCTCTCACATGCATGTGAGGCCGTGCTGCACCAGGCCGCTTCACCGACACTATGCTCAGCCCAGGACTTCATGTGCTACTAGGGGGGATTGGGGACAGACTGAATAAGGGGGAAGACTCAGAACACCGACATCCCCGGGGCAGAACGAGGAGAAACACGGACAAAAGTGGGGCGTCCTCATTCAAAGAAGTAAGTCTACGGCAAACAAGCACACCTTATACTGCAAACAAAAAAGGGGCAAGGCTGTACAAAGGGAGCAGTCTGTGCTTCCCATGTCTCCGGGTGATTTACGTCACGTGTGAGTACAGCCAGAAAACCATTAGAGGGCCACATCAGAAGAAAGAAAAAATCAATGCCGCCCCCGGGGGCCACTCCTTCAGTAATTCCTATAGAGGTTTGATCGGCCAAGCAACATGCTGCACACCAGCCAGAGAGCCGGGGCAGGGGAGGTCTGCATTAGGAAGCAATCTTGTGTATTTGGTGGGGGGTCTACAATAGAAATGACAGTAACAGTTGTATGTGTGTTGTGGGTCTACAATAGAAGAGAATATAAACCCCGGTATGAGTGCCAGGGGCAGTCTACAACAGAAAAAAATGCAGCAGCTGTATCTGTTGAGGAGTGTATATCACCTGCTTCACTCAGTTCCATGCGAGGAAGGAACCTTAAAAACACAGACCACACATTTTGTTTATTATGTCTTGTTCCAAATCATGTAACATGATGTAATGATGTGCCATAATGTAGGGAACGGCAGAATGAGGCATCGAAACACGCATCGAACACGCATCGAACACGCCGCACTTACAGGTCTGGGTGTGCTGGTCCTGTGTGCTGTTGGATCCGCGGCCCTTAGACAGCCTGAGACCCAGGTTAAAAAGTAGGTTATGGCTCAAACTGGACAGAACACGTCATGCAGTGAAGTCCCGGGGAGAAGCGGCCATGGCTTTAGGGGAGCTGCTCTCTTCATGCACAGAGCTCAGCCATGTCCCGCCTGCAAAGCAGCGCCTCCACTCCCCACACAACTGAGGGGGGGGGCTGCATCACCATGGCAACCGCCAGTCCAGAGGCAACGGTGACCAGAGGCACTCAGGCAAGAGAGTTAAGACAAAGCGCCATGCCGCCCCCAGGACCCAAAGACCTTCCGGCGTGCAGTTCGCGGCGACCCTCAAGTGTGTCTGTCCTGTCTCCTTTCAGAGCTGGACCCCAATGATGCCCTGCCCCACCCCGCAGGCCAGGACCAAGGAACAGCCTCTGCAAGCGCGCCAGCCCCGGCGAAAACCCGAACAAAGGGGATGATTCAAGACCCACCAAGATGGCTGCCGGGCCTCCATGCACATCTGACTCTTTGTTTCCGTGCGCGGGATCGCGGAGAATTCCTCCCTCCCGGCCCCTCCCCGGT
This sequence comes from Brevimyrus niger, assembly GCA_015164015.2. Taxonomy (NCBI): domain Eukaryota; kingdom Metazoa; phylum Chordata; class Actinopteri; order Osteoglossiformes; family Mormyridae; genus Brevimyrus; species Brevimyrus niger. Next base: position 24,825,009 of record JAABNY020000082.1, on the reverse strand, counting down.
CGGCTCGGACCACTCCCGACAGCCCGAAACCAAGCCGGGCTCTTAAAATAATCCGGACGCTATCTATGAAGTGTTCTGTGAGGATCCAGTGAAGGCATTAAACATTTATTACGGAGTGCAGTCCTGCTGGGGCTGAGTAATGTGTTAGTCACCGGGGAAGAGAGCGGGGAGGAGTGCAGCCTCTTATTAACAGACATAGGGCCCCGGGAACGTCTCTCAGCCGCACAGACGGTAACGGGACACGGAGTAGCCTGTCCGTCCGGGATCCCTTAACGACATGTACTGAAATCAATACGAGCCGAGCTGTAACACTCCACCAGGGATGGTCACACAGCTGGCTATCATGAAAACGATGAGGGACGAAAAGCCTTTAAGCCGTCACGTGTTTTTTTTACGGCTCCCGAGGACAGCGGTGACTCACGGCCTGTGCCTGCGCGCACGGACCCCAGCCTGGTCCCGGAAGAGACGCCGGGGCCCTCGTCGATGACGCGATAGGCTGCGGCCCCCAGGTCGGCTCGGCCCAGCGATCAAGCCGCAGCTGAACAAGCACGACCGCGGTGTCACATCACACAACCCGGCCCACGCTGATGATGCAGTCGGCCTCTCTGTTCACAATGATACGGCTGTGGATCAATCCGAAGATAGAAAACGCACGACTCCGGCACTGCTGAGCCGGCGGCCCTCGCTGAGACAGGCCCGGGCGCGCTGAACACGGAGCCCAGCCATCTGACCAAGCACTCCATTTATGGCCAGCGCTGGCGGAGTAGGGCACACAAGGTAACAGCCAAGACCGGGAGCCCGTGCTACAGTGGAAGGGGCTCATCAGATCCAGGCAGGCCCAGGAGGCCACTGGAAAATGGGAAATGATGGAGATGTGACTTTGGAGATGTGACTTTGGAGATGTGACTTTGGAGATATGACTTTGGAGATGTGACTTTGGAGATGTGACTTTGGAGATGTGACTTTGGAGATGTGACTTCGGAGATGATACCAGTAAAGAAGCTTCAGCGGAAAGGCAAGTCTGATGGGACGGGTGATGGGGAGCAGGCCTTAAAACAGCCGCATCACAGAAACTCCACCTACAGATTACAGGCCACCATCACACAGACACAAAGGAGAGGGATAATTAAGGTTAACGAGGCTGAAAAGGAAGCTAAAAATAAGAAATGGTAATGAATCAGCCCACAGCTCAACCCAGCTCCATTAAGTCTTAATTAAAACAAACAGGGAGCTGAACTGGCACCTCGATTCCCCTCAGATCTACGGGATCAGCAAACAGAATGTCACGGGGTGCGGGAACCGATACGCTACGTTCTGGACCTGCACGTTAGCCAAATATCAGTTTCACTGAGGTCCTTCTCAGGTGGAGAAATGCTCCAAAGTCTGGCCCGGTCAGGTGCGGCAGTCCCTGTGGCACGTCTCCTAATTAATTAAGCCCCGTTAAAGCGGAGTATGATGGCCTGTCCTTGGTCGGACTGCGAGATTTCCAGGAAATTAACGTGTTAAGGTATGTTGGCCACAGGGAGCCCAAGCCGAAAGTGGGGCTCTCAGTGGGGGGGTAACGACACGCCAGGGACAGGGGAAATCAACCCAACAGGGCTGCAATGAGGCTCCATGGAGACGTTCTCATGGACAGCAAATGGTGGAGAAGGTCCAGCCCCCGGACCAAACTGACAGGCAGAGCTTCCTCTCCTCTCTTTTTAAAAAAGAAATATCTGAGCAGAGTAACTAGGAGACAACTGCAGGAAAAGGGCTAGAGAGCATTGCTGGGGGGGGGGGGGCTGAGATTAAGAGCTGCACCTGTTTACACACCACCCAGCTAACTCTGCTCTTAAAACATCCTTTAACTGGTATGGCTGGGCTATACACTCCCAGAATACTAAACACCCAAACCCATCCCAAACAACATCCAAAAGCACCCCCACAGCCCAGCCAAGAGCAGCCCCTGATAGCAGTCCACCCCCCTGATAGCAGTCCACCACAGAAACAAACACTGCATCCAGGATACTAATCCAGGACCCAAAGACTCAGGGAGCTGTAAGCGACTTCATCACATAAATCATTGCAGTGAAATGTACAGCTGTCCAAATCAGCCGGTGTAAGTTACATATAGTGCTTCTCTGGTCGACTATCATACTAAAGCAGCAATGTCACCGGAATCGGAGTATATGACCTGTAGCTCTTGACTCTGAAGGAGTCCCTTACCAGCATACCGTTCATTTTTCTCTTTTCCGAGAAGCCGACAGGCTCCCCTTGTGTCCTACTGACATGACACTGGATTGCTGGCACCCGTCAGTCCCACGTGACCCCCACCCACCAGCCACTCTGAATGAACACCTGGCAAAACTCACCAGGATCACAAGCAGCTCACACCTGGATAGACACACGGCCCACAGCAGCATAGATGCGAAGCGAGCCGTTTCCAAGAGCTGAGTGTTAACAAGAAACCGCAGACCCCTGGTTTTGGTATCAATTCCATTTATTTGCTTGTCCCCCTTTCCCTCAGAAGGGTGACAGAATAAGCTGCGCTTACATGAGAGTCACGACCGATCCTGAGGGGTCATATGGCAGTGGAGACAAAATCAGAAAATGTAAACCAATAAACTGAATTATCAAAAATGCACACTGTGTCCGCCAAAGGTCCCAATGACATGCAGTTACTGCTTAAACAGACACACACTCCACAGATGCCTAAGTAAGATTCGGAATCCAAATTTATTTTCACAAGACCAAAATACACCAACGTGCCGAAGGCAAGGGTGACCGACCACAAATGAATGCAAGACTGCATCAGCCTAAGTCTGAAAGGGTTGGCCCTTGTCTTTGTTATGACTTATTACTATGAGCAGGGATGTTTTGACAACAAACAATGCCCCCTTTTCCTCAAAGCAAATAAAAAAAATACGAAAACATATTAGCTTATCATACGAAAACTGGGTTTATACAGCTGCACAACGGCGGGCAGCTCTGCGTTGTTTATGGGTGAGATGGAGTTTTTTGCCTTAAATGGCTGAGTTCTACATATAAACACCACGAATAACTCCTTGCCCAGCCCTCCAGCACCCATTGCACACGAAAGACAGTAAAACACACCAAATCGAAAGCCCCACACAGGAGAACGGGTGACATTTTAACCCAGAAACGGTGTCTGCCAAATTTCACGGCACTATACGCTTTTATTTCACGCTTCGCGCTGAGGTGGAAACACAACCTCGGACCTTAGACTGCAGATGTTTCCTCCACATCGCCCCTCTGCTTTCGGTGCGCCGTCAACTTAATTCTGAAAATACGCGGGGGGGGCGGGCTTGGTGACAAATAACGGACCTCGGGTCGTCCTTAATCCAGATGTCAACCGTGGCACTTAGGCACACTGTTTACAAGCTGTGCACGTTAGCGATCAACATCAGTCCACCATATTAAAAGGGATAGGAGTATGAGCCCACATTAGCAGCATTATGCAGCGGTAGGATTACAAACCTAGCGGGGGGGGGGGGCATCCGGACAAAATCGCCTTTAAAACACAACCTCAAGGTCACTCGGCATCTTAAATGCATAAGAGGGACTGCGATTGCATGCAGGCTGCAAAGGATGGGGGGGTCGTCACACTGTATCCTAGTTAAATGCCAGCTGGACACATCCCGGTGGCTCACCGCTCAAATGGCTCCGTTAAAACAGGGGATGTTGGCGATCCGGTCCATCGGGAATATTAACGAGGGAGAAAAAGAAAAAGCTGCGCTAAGGCGCGGAGAGCTACCCGTCGTCCTGCTCAGCGGCCACATAGCAATGTTTGGGCGGCTTACCTTCCGATAACTCGAGCTCCAGCTCCGCCAGCCTCGCTCGGACTTCCAAGGAAAGATGTAGCGTATCACGGTCCGCCATGCTATTTTTCAGATGATTGTGTTGTATATGTGTGTGTTTCTTTCCTGTCTTTTTTTTAGCCCAGTCTTTCAACGTCGCCTCCCCCGCCTCCTCCTGTACTCCGCACAGCTGAGCTGCGCCGGACAGACGAGGGACAACGGGACCGAAGGGTCGCAAGGAGGAAAGAGGGGGGGGTCGATGCGGCTCTTAGTCAGCGATGCCCCGCCATGGCCGTCCGTCGCTCGCAAAGGTAGGCTGTCGGCGCTGGCGAAGGAAAGGAGGGAGGGCGGGCGGGCTGGCTGGCTGGCTGGCTGGCTGCTGCCGCTTCGCAGCGCCCGTCTGCGGCTCTCCTACAGCTCCGACTGTCACGCCCACGTGATCGAGGCCAAACAAAGGCGCCGCTTCAGACCACACGGGGGCGCTATAGCGCCGCTCAAACCCAGCATAAACCGCTACATTTGCCTCCTCCTGCACGTTCCAGGAAATATATAGTCCACTTATGCTGAAAGGGAAAAATATTCAAAATTCCTCAGCAATTATGGTGTGATATGCAAAGCGGATGTATTGTAAGATTCACAAAAAGCTGCAAAATGATTAACCCCAATTACTTTTTAAAATATAGGAATGCGTTTCATTCAAATGAATTACGTGGTACATAGCATTGTGACATATCTGTAAATCCGCACAAATTAAAAAAAAAAATCTGTCATAAATGTGTTCTTATTTCTATTAAATGTATTAAGTTATACTTAAAGTTTGATACCTTATCTTTTAAAATGACTTTTCCTATATTACATGCTATGAATGTACTGGTACTTTCGCAATATCCGTCTTCTGACTTGGATCAGAAACCTTTTGGTTAGGCCTGCAAGTCACCGCCAGTTTGGTACTAGGATGAACCATAACTCATAATAAATCAATCAGTATATGTGGGCACACTGTCCTCAGAAGCCCTTATCTGTTGATGCATCGCATGTCAGGTTTCATATAAAAAAGAACTAAGTCACGAATGAGGTATGCATGTCGTGTGATATTTCGGGACGGTGACCATTCGCGGCACGAGCGAATGTCAGGTAATGTGAGGGAGAAGGGGGATGTTTTTTTTTCCTTTTTTCGTTTGGGGTGTGCTTTATTTAGATTGGATTACATTGTGTTTGATTTTGATGTGGTTTCCGTGAAATTTGTTATTTTTTTGCACGAGTGAATATAATTGATTTATTGGTTAAAGTATATTGGGAAGTGTGTGAGGGATTTGGGGGGCGAACGGAGAGAGGGAGTGAGACGAACCCTGGACAGACGATCGATAGCGGGACCTGGTGTGATTTAAATGCTTGGCGATCCTGTGTTTAAAGGAACGTATGTATTCTTGACGGGTGTGGACGAGTATTAGCGGTGGCCGGTCTGGCTATTCATTGCCTTGTTTTTTTTTCTCCGTGCTGGTTTTTCTTGGAAGTGCCTGACGAGCGGCGTGCATCGGAGACGCGCCTGATTGGGCGGCTCTGAATTGAGAAGATAGGAGCTGCTGCAGCGATGATCGACGGAGTGTGGACGTTCTTTCTCAAGTGTTGGATACATTTTATATTTTATCATGGTCCCATGTAAATATTTTTTTGTGGATGGGTGTGTGTGGATTGTTTTTTTTCCGTTTCCTTTTGCTGTGTAGTGCTAGTGTGAGACTGTGGTCAAGCTATCCGCGCTTTGCCGATACACGGTTAAATCATCCGCCCCTAAGATATGTGGTGCGCGCATAGACATGACATTACGGTATCAGTCGTTCTGCATTGGAAAATAACAGGCTGCAAGCGATCGCGCATAGGAAAACGGTGCGTACTCGTTTGTACAAAGTACAGTATATACTTA
>JAABNY020000082.1:24783453-24798434 GCA_015164015.2 Brevimyrus niger | reverse complement strand
TGCTTTGAAGTAACGGACCAATAATTTTGTTAAAACAGAGCTCAATGGGAAGTTCCAGTAAGGATAGGAATGGAAACGTGTGTGTGTGTGTGTGTGTGTGTGTGTGTGTGTGTGTGTGTGTGTGAGAGAGAGTGCGTGTATGTGTGTTTATCTGTCTGTCTGTTTCAAACCTGACTGCAGTAACAAGCAGTACAGAGTATAGTCATGCTTACAGTACAGTACACAAACCAAACCCTTTGCTGTGGCAGGACGCCCATTTAAACTGAATTCAAATTAGACTGCACTGCCCCTTATTGTCTGCCAACAGGTCCACAATGTCACGTTCTGATTAACGGGTGATGTAATTGTTTGTCTTATTTTGTATGCTGGTTCAAATTTTTACGGTGTGGTGGATGGTACCCATCCATTAATCTTATTCTAAATTAAAATTATTATAAAATGTAAGGTCTTGAATTGTCACCGGCTTTTGTCCTGAGCATTTGCCCCTTTTACACTAAGGTTGAAAATCCCACCCTTTAGAGTCCTTTCTCGAATTTTATCAAGGGGAACATGCCCCCAATTGGCACATTTTGCTGGTTGAGCACCTGCCCCTCAAATAGTCACTGCAGCACTGTGTGAGTTTCATGGTCTTCTTCTGTAGAGGCATGCTGGAGGTCTTTGGCAAGCCAGTGTAGCTGTAATTCATTTTTAGAGGATATCATTAATACAAATCCAACTAGTTAGAATGGACATTCTAGATATCAGAAATTCAATTGTAAGTAGTTATAATGTGTATTTCTGATGTGAGAAATTTGACTTTAGATAAAATGCATATTATTGATATTGGAAATACAGTTTTAACTAGTTACTATGCAATTTCTTGACATCAGAAATTCTGTTTTAGTTAGTGAGATTCAAAGTGGGAGATTGAACTTGAACTAGTGAAACTGCCAATTTCTGATATCAAGGACTTAGTTGTAACTAGTTCTAATTCCGTTTTAACTACTTAAAATACAAATTTCTGATATCGGGAAATCAGTTTTATTTAATCTAAATGTCAGTCATTGATATTAGAAATTTAATTTTAATATCAATAAAAATTCTATTTTTGGTACTAGGAATTGAACTGTAACTTATTATACTTTTATTTATATCTTATTGCAATTTAATTGCTCATATCAGAAATTGGTATTTTAACTAGCCACTATTTAATTATGACTAGTTATAATTGAATTCCTATTATTTGCAATTGGCAATTGAAATAATTCAAGAAAATTTCCCTTTAAAATCGACAAGAACAACGTTTGGAATTTCACTAGCTAAAAATAATTTCCGATACCTAAAAGTGGCATTATTACTAGTTACAACTGAGTTTCTGAAATCAAGGCTTTCCACTACACGTAATTAGAAGTGAATTTGTGATATGTGGAAATGAAGGTTAAATTATCTTGCTAAACCGTCGCCCTAGTCATGCCTTATTAGCTAAATTTGAACCATTTCCATTGCTGCTAATATTCACTTTATATATTCTACTACTCTTAAATGAACTCGCTTTCTTTGGACCACTCTGGATTTTAAGATGTCTCTCGTTCAGGAATTTTGAATGAGAGGATCCAGTGCAAACAAAATCGTTTAAGTGGGGGCTAAACTGTAATGACTAAAGAAACTTTTTTACCGGTGAGTCAGGGATGCATGCGCTGTTTGACAGGTGAATAACATGCCCGCTGAACGTTATAACGGACCGGTCATCCGATTACCAACTTGACGGCAACTGTAATATTTGTTCAGTGGAACCTATGAGATATTAGATGGTAATAAAATCATTTTTTGTATCGCAGCGTGTGTAATAAATTATTTAATTGGTTAGTGTCACTTATAAATTACATTGGTGATGGAAAGGATCGAGGGGAAATAATCACCCACCCAGATCCTGCAGCGTATGGAGGACTGTTTGATCAAAACATGACTAGTGTCATGGTTGTTAACGTTACCCGACTCCTTGCTGAATAAGTCGGTAAATGTAAAACATTATTAAGCTTTTCCTTTCCTCACTCTCACCTTCTCGGCTCTGTCTTTACCTTTTTTTTTATTTCATATCACCAATGCAGTGCAAGTACGCAATTTAGCTGAACTATGCACGGTGCGTTATTTACTGCGTCTAAATCATCCGCGCTGAAAATATATGGTGCACGCATAGACCTAACATTACGGTATCGTTTCGCGTTTAGGGAAAAAAAGACTCTAAGCCACATATGTCAAACTCAAGGCCCGCGGGCCACATCCGGCCCGGCGTACAGTTATACCCGGCCCGCAAGATCATTTTATATATCTTTGTTTTAATGGCCCGGTGATATGAAGCGCCGATAACACACAAACTACGAATCCCATAATGCAGCGCAATAGCTGCTTTACCGAACGATAGGCTAAATTGTTTTTTTAGCATTTCAACACAAAATGAACCAGATAAAATAATATATAAAAGAGCATATACTGTACTAAACACTCCTCAGCACATTTATCAAGACAGTCATTTGTAACGTAAGAAAATAAATGTGTCCAAATAATGTGTCCTGGCCCGATTGTCCGCTCCTTTCGCATGCCACGCCCCCTCGTTAACCCCATGTGGAATCCCTGTGTGATGAGCTGTTTCTGGTTGTTGTCATTAGTCCTCTGTATTTCGTCCGCCTTTCAGTTTGTTTCCCCAATTCAGTCATTGTATTGTCTGTCTGCGTTTTGCCTGCCTTACCTGTAATTAAACCCTGTAATCCCTGATACCCTGACATCTGTGCCTTTGTCTCTGTTCTGTCCCCACTCTGCAGGACAATATTATAAGAATGAAATGTATTAATGGTTTATTATTGATATTAAAATACTTAATTAGAAACCGTTATTTTTAAATGCATTTTATTGTATAATAATTACTGTTACTGTCTATCATTGTCTAAATGTATTTTTATTGTCCTAATCAGGCATACCCAATCTTATCCACAAAGGGCCGGTGTGTGTGCGGGTTTTCACTGCAATTCCCTAATTAGATTATTAATTAGAGGACTGACTGGCTGAAGAGTCCTCACACCTGGGTTTGAACAGCTGACCTACAGGTTATCCCAAAATCCTGCACACACACCAGCCCTTTGCGGATAAGACTGGGCACCCCTGGTCTAAATATTTGTATTCGGGTAGTATAAACATGCAGGATGCTATCACGGCGAATGCAAGGCTGAGACTAAAGTGTTACCCTTTGTTTCTGCTGAGACACGGCCAGCTTGACTCATTTCCCTGCGTGTACAACTTATCCTAGGTCGGCATTCATGGTTTGTCTTCCGAGTCCGGCCATTAGGTGCGTTGGACTTGCTTACAGCGCTGGTTTAAAGCAACGCATTCTGATCTTGAGGCAATGCATTACGTTCAGTGTTTGAAGAGGGCCGGAACGCAGTTCCGGAACTTCTGTATTTTCGTCTTTTGGATTCCGCCACTTTTTTTCTGCGTTCCGGTACTCACTGAAACTTACTGACAGTGGCTCGACAATAGACAATATCACAAGACCGATAAAAAAAACTACATTACCCACGAGCCACGACAGTGCCCTATCATAAGCATCCACTGAGTCCAAAACAATCGCATCAGGGAAGCAATGTAAACTGTCAAATGTCGGAAAATTAGAGTTCCTGCACTTATTTTTTCCCACTTCAAGCACTGATTACGGTTAGATGCATTGCAACCCCTCACCAGGCTGCACAAACTGGAACAACCGCTTTATTGGCTGAAGAGTTTAGTTACACGCATAACGTTTGTATCCCAGGCAGTTCGGATGCGTATACTGTCATTTCTCCCGAATATCACGTAAAGTAGTGAGAACTGGTTTTCATTTAATTTACCTGGTAAAATAAAGTTTAAATAAAAGACATAAATGCTCTAATAGTACACGTAGGTTAGTAGTTTATTTAATGTAGTTACTGTAATGTTGTGCTGCTTTATTTTGTTAATATTCCAGTCTGTGAAGAAGACATTCTAATAAGAATTGCATTGTAGTATGACTCATTTCCTGGCGCGTACAATTTATATTAGGTCAGCGTTCACGGTTCCACTTCTGATATTCAGATCGAGTTCTAGGTCAAACTGGTTTGTTTGACTTTCAAGAAATTCTAGTTCTAGTGAGTTCGCGAACCGACCACTGTGTCTCAGAATATCCCAGAATCATATCTCAGAATTATAAACAAGGTATAAAGAAGTCTTACTTTAATATTGAAAAAGAAAATGCAATTTGAAATCCATATTATTTTGTTTTGGGAGCCAAATGTGACTGAACATTTCTCTGAATTTTTCCATAATGAATAAACAATTCCTATACCTTCTGAAAAGCAAGGTCCCGATTAATTTCCAGGAAAAAAAAATCAACTTTTATTGTACCATTTTCACAAAATAGCACTTGGGATTCGAGGTCTTTTCAATTTCTTGCCCAGTTTTTGAAGACGGTTATCTCTGGAACTTTCCTTTGTTCCAATATGGATTCAGTGCCATTCAGACAAATGCATTATAAGTTGAGATGTCAAAGATGGTAAACAATAGTACAAGTACCCAGCATGTGTGTTTGTTTGTTTGTATTGTTTTTCTTTTGGCAGTTGCTACAACTGGGAACTGACAAGACCTCAAACCCCAAGGACAGAATGTTGTGAGGGTGTGGTATGAAAGATACAGGAGCCAGAGTCAGGACAAAGCAAGACTGGTTTATTCCACTCATGATGGCGGGAAAACAAAGGGTGCTTAAACATAGTGCTTCATTTGGTGTGTATTTGTATATAATTTGTGCTCAACCTGCCTCATTGCATAATTTTAATATAACTCTCCATGAACCACCACCTTATCGGGGTTTGCATGTTGCCATGATCCTTTAAGCTATGTTGTCGGGGTGCAATTGTCCCTGGTAGATTGCATTTTGCACACGAAAGGTCTACGCCTTATCTGTTTATTTATATGAAGTAGACACGTATACTTAATAGCTAGTTTCCAAACTAAATATTTCTGCAAATTGTAGTTTATTCAAATTGTTGTGATATTTCTGTGCCACGTAGTTAAAGTATGTGTGACAATATTCAGCCAAACGAACTGAAGCATCTTTTCAGTAAAGCAAATTACAAATTTTGAATTGATCATTTAATTATTTGTAGCTTCGTTGCGGTGTTCAAATGAAATTTTCTTGTGCGGTTTTAATTTTGACAATCAGTATCTGGGCCAGAATATACAGTCTTTTGACAGTTAAACTGGAAATGGAAGCAAATATTAAGCGATGAAAAGCGAACAGTAAAGACGATTTATTTCGAGAGACCGGAGGACAGTAGTCAGTACGGTTGCTGAAATCTAGCTAGATTTGCATATAGTCGCTTTTAGCATCATCTTGGGTTATGGTTACCTTCTCATCGATTACTTGCATGTTGGGCTATTTCTGAGCTCGGTTCGTTCAGTGTTGGTGATAAATTCGTGCGACATTACAAAAAAAACCATGCAGGAGAAAAGCTGCAAAAAAATATAGGCCTACTCAACTCGACCAAACGCGATTTCAAATTCAGCCTTAATTTGAGTTAATCGCACGTTGTCTTTAATGGAACAAAGTTAACTGTATCGATTAGGTTACATTTGTTTATAACATAACTGTTTATTGCAGTTACTAAAATAATTATATCGTAAGGTTCATTTATATAGTTTTATACACCAAGGAAAATCCGTAATATCATTATTTACACATCAACCGAATATTTTCAGTACCAGAATATAGAAAACTTTTTAATTATCTTTAAAATGTAGTCTTTTCCCATCATGAAGTTTATTATAAAGGGCATAAAAACGAAAAAAAAAAACCGTTTATGTAACGAACGTGTCGACCTCTCGCGTAATTTCGGTTGCGTATTCTCGCGAGATGTGAACTGGGGCACCCGCTCACTCGTCTTATGCAGAGGGGGGTAAGGGAGGGGAGAGCTCTTCATAGTTGCCCAGTTACAACTGTCTGTTATACTGCGAGTAGGATATAATTATTTTCCCACGTCATAAGGATGGCGTTGAAAACATGAGCTTTGTAAACAAGAGCGGAAATGGAAGAGGGATTTAAGTGACGTTGCTCCAACTGTTTCGAAAAGCAGGACGTACCAGAGAGGGGGGAGGTGAAACTGGAGCGGGGAATAAACGCAAAGAAAAGGAAATCGGCCTGATTTTGTTAGTGACATCCCGTTGCCGCTGTTCGCGTTGCCTTCCGCTCCCCGTTCCGCTTTCTGCGCGTGTTGTGATCGGGTGACGAAAGGGGGGGGTTGCGTAGGACGAGGGGCCTTTTTCAGCGCCATGAGCAAAAGTGCACAATAAACGAGGAATTAATGCATGCGTAAAATCCTTCTTCCAAGCATTGGATGCACAGGATCGGAGGCGTGGGCTGGAAAGGATGGACAGGGACGACTTTACATCCTAGAAGACGGGTCCTACGCTGAAAGAGGAAAAATCAGTGGTAGCACTTGAGGTTCACAAGGCTCAACTTTATCGTGCACCGGAGGAGCGGCGCGCCGGCGTTGTGGTTGGACTGCTCTGTGCTTCGTGGCTGTTTCGAGACCAGCCTGACGACGTCTGGCAAAATAACAGCTTTTTGCAAAGGTCAATTCTCGCTTGGGATATTAAGTGGATGTTTTCGTGTCATGGATAGAGGGAAAGAGCTGAGGCAGACTGGTGACCAAGTACCTACGCCTCTGCCCGTTTGCCCTGGGCGCGAACAGCCCGGTGTGTGTGTGTGATCGACTTTGGATCCTCCGTCACTCGTATACAGTGAACGCCTTTTCGTCTTTGGCTCGGACATTTATTGCAGCTTGCGATTTCCGTATCTGAGACTGGCGCCGCCGCGCTGGATCGTGCGTGTCCATGCCCCCCCGTGACTAGGGTCGCGCCGCGCGTCCCCGCCGCCCGGCCGCACTGAGGACGCGGCGCGCCGCCGCCATGAACCCGGCGAATGCCACAGCACTGTACGTGTCGGCTTGCCGGGCGGTGCTTCTGTGCGAACCGCGGGACCCCCGGTCCCTGGGCCAGCTATGCCGGCAGCTGCCCTTCTTCCGGCACTCGCTCTCCTGCCTGGTCTGCGGTGAGGAAGTCTTATTATTATTTAACTGCATCCCCTATTTTAGAATATCCTAAGTAAAGTTTGTTTAATGTCAGTAATGTTGGTGTTATTTTAATAAAACGCACATACTCGGTAACACGCAACACATTTACCACCATTGGTTTGTTTGATCAGTTAAGTAGGTGTACAGCCATTTAACACTTTCGCTTTTAATTTAGATTTGACGTCAGAAGTCGGGAGCGCATTGAAAGTTTTATTCAGCATTCTGTATGTGTTTACTGACATTGCAGGTGCATTTACTGACTGCCAATATTTTTCGAAAATCTTCTGTGTGCAAGTAGGAATGATTAGACGACTGAGGGTGTTATTAAATACTTTTTCGGGGGGGGGGGTGTCTATTGCAGCATCTTAACATGTTACTGGGGTCGAAGCAGACAGGCTGTCGGTCATCTGTAAGTTACAGGCACAAACCTATTTACAGACAAGCATTCCCTCCCCCCCCCGTGTTTACGGCAGCGTGGCTGGTTAGCATGCACACGGCTTTCCGCTTGCTGTGGCTACATACAGTAGCGGCCTGTTTGAACCGGATTTGTTTAGCTGCTTTTTACGGCATGAAGTCCGCTGGATTTGACGCACAGGTGTGTCGGTGTGTAGCGTGTCCTACACAGCGCCGCTTACAGACAGGGATGCTTATACGAAGCTTCATAATCGCTGTTGTTTTATTAAAATCTTCAGAATATTTCACTTGGTAAGCAGTCCCTCCGGGACAAACAACAGCAATTAAAATATTAATCATGCAGTTGCAAATATCTGACGGCTCGTTCGGGTTTTGAGTTGTCAGCTATCAGCGCAGTCACAGCTCACGTGGTCCTCACATTGGTGAATACTTGTCATTTACATCAACCATTGGTGCCGTTTTTAGCGCTATGGCGGTAAGAGGTTTTACATGGGAATGGGAACCCTGTGAAGAGCCATGCCAGGGAAGTGGGCATCAACAAAAACTCCAAGCGTTTGAATTTTTAAGTCATTTGAAGGATTAGGTGATCAGTTTGTGGCCCATAAGTTACCATCGACTTATTGCTTTGTTTTGCTTGATTTCTAGGTAACCTGCTACAGGACCCAATGGCTCCGACCAACTCGTCCTGCCAGCATTATGTGTGTAAAAGCTGCAGGGGCCAGAAGATGGTGCTGAAGCCACCGTGCAGCTGCTGGAAGAACCCCGAGCAGTTTCAGGAAAGCCGGCAGCTCTGCCTTCTGGTGGAGAGCTTCAGGAAGCTGTGCGAGTTCATCGCGGGCTCCCCGCTGGGCTGCCACGTTGCCGGCCAGGCTGACCTACTGCCCACACTCAGCGAGGGTCTGTCTCTCGGCGCCGAGGAAGCCGACACCTTCTGGCTCTCCCTGCAGTGCTCATCTCCCGCGCCGTCCATCTGCGACGCCGCGCTGACTGAGGCTCCAGATTCCACCTGCGGGAGCCCCCTGGACAGTCATGACAGACTTCAGGGCTGTAACGGGTTACCGGCTGAAAAGGAACGAGAGGGGGGCCTCTCTCCTCATATGGAGGGGGGCGGCAGGAATGGAGCGTCCCACCAGGTGGCAGCAGCGGTGGACGAGCTAGTTACAGACGGCATTGATATCTGTGGCCTCGGCGAGGAGCCCAGTCAGGGTGGGGGCCAGCTCATGCTGACTGTTGAGGAGGTCCTACGAACCTTGGAGCCGGAGCTGGGTACCGAAAGCTGCGCCGGCGTGGCAAGGTCCCTACCACAGGTCCCTGGGACCGCCAGTGGATCCCCCAATGAATCCCCCCAGCAGCCATCACTGGCCCTCACCCCCCGGTCTTCTGCAATGTCCCGACCCGCCCGGAAACGGTCGCGGTCGGAAAGCGACAGTGAGAAGGTTCGGCCTCTCCCAATCTCCAGCATCATCCAGGGACCCCCGCCAGGCGCAGCCGCCATCCTCGCAGAGCCCCAGCGGGAACTCGCAGTCCCGGCAGCGCCACCCCTGGCCGCCGTGCCCAACGGGGGGGCACCCAAGGCTTGCAAAGCACTGCTGGTCCCTGCCAAAGGCGTCCGAAGGAGCCTCGAGGCTCGGAAGGCCCACGGCAAGGCCCGGCCGGGGATCCCCAAGGCCAGGGACAAGGTGAAGGAAAGGACCCCCAATGGTGGGACCGGGGCCCTGATTGCCGGAGCCCCCCCCAGAGCTGTCTACAAGAAGCCGCAGGAGAAGCGGGGCTGCAAGTGCGGCCGAGCAACCCAAAACCCAAGTGTTCTTACGTGTCGCGGCCAGCGGTGCCCTTGCTACTCGAACCGCAAGGCCTGTCTGGACTGCGTGTGCCGCGGCTGCCAGAACTCCTACATGGCCAACGGCGAGAAGAAGCTGGAGGCCTTTGCTGTGCCGGAGAAGGCGCTGGAGCAGACGCGGCTCACGCTCGGCATCAACGTGACCAGCATCGCCGTGCGAGGCACCCCCGCCCCCGGCGTCCTCAGCGTGACCGCGGGGGGCCCCGTCGCCTCCTTCCTGGCCGCCGGCTCGCGTGAGGACAAGGGCTTCGACGACGGCTTGAATGTCAACTTTGACTGAGCTCCGCCCCTTTCTGCCCATCTGGCCCCACCCACCTGTGTCATAGGGGGGTGGAGCAAGCTAAGAGGAAGTGGAGTTACCACAACCAAGGCAGCTAAAGTATTGACGGTAACTAGTTGTTAAAGCCCACATATATGAATCACTCGTAATCGGTTCTTACGGTACTGCTGTACTTTCAAAGAGCAGAGAGCATCCCGCTCCGAGCGATTTGTCTATCTCAGTGCTTTGACAAGAGAGATCTGACCTCATTTTTGTGGGTCGTTTGGTCAAATGAGAGGTGCGTCATGATTGACCAGCAGTCATGGCGAGTCTGTCAGTGTGCTTTGTATGTATTTTCGTTGTTTTGTTTTATACATATGAGTCCATGTTTTACACTATATTTTTAAAGCTAAGTTGCAGGCGTTCTCAGTATTTATTGGCCGTCTTCTAACATAGACCATCTTCTGCTTGGAGAGTGGCTAGGGTGTGGCCCTCCTGCGTGTTCCGTCTGTGCCCCTTTTTGTCTCTGACTATAGGACGATTTTTTTTTTCCTGTTCTCTGGGCATTATGATAACCTGTAATATAATTGTAACATATTTCCACAAAAAAAAATACGGGGGGAGAAAAAAAACCCTACACCCTTGTGCTTTGTGTGTGTCTTTTCTTGGAGGGGTCAGGGGCGTGGTCACCATGTGGGTGTGGCAGCTTGTGGAATGTCTGAGTGGTTACAATGATTAAGGGGGGGGGGGGGGGCTGGGAAATCCATACTACCCTCTAGAAGGCTTTGGTGTGTGTATGCATGCTGGGGGGCGGGGTCTGGCCTGGCTGCCATCGCCGAGGGGCAGATAACAGTCCTTCTGGAAGCTTCTTCCCCTACATATTCCACTCTGCAGCCATCTTTGGCTTCTCAACAGCCCCCCCATCTCAACCCAGGGTCTATTTCAGCAGGGTTGCATCACCCCCCTCCCGGGATGGGAGCTGCAGATGCTGCGTCGTGACGCCGCTCCTCTGAATCATGGGCCGTTTCGGTGCCACCAAAACTGGAATTTGACAGCCAAAGCTGGGTCTCCAACTCGTGTCACTGGTGAGCTCAGGGCTGTGCCTGTGGAGAGGGGAGGATTCGATCACATCTACATACTGGCCACAGTCATCGGCCACGCAGGGTCCCTGAGGGGGATTCGACTGCAAAAGAACAGAGCCCTTTTGGGTAAGGTCATTAAATGCATACTGGAGGTCTACAAGCCAGGGGCTGGTTGCACAAAACACATTAAGATTTTCCTTAAAGTCCGAGTTATGGTCTCCTTAAAATAAAGTCGATTGCACAAAACATCCATAAGTCTCCTCCTTAAGGTTTCCTTAAATTTTTGTATTAAGTATTCAAGTTTTTCTCCTTATCTTGGTCCTATATTTAAGGAATCCCTTAACGGTTACACAAAAGACCTTAGCAACCAACCTAAGGGAAAAAATTAAGGTACCTCTAGCCGAACCTTAACTGCAACATTGCCGAGTTCATTATAATAATTAACGAAAATGAACGCATCCCAAAAAGAGTTTTCCGTGACCGGGAGAACCCCTTAGATATTATTCGATTTTGCTTTATTAATTTGACCGGCAGTCAATTTATGATTTGTCCGATCGTCTGCAGTTGGATCACTCCGCAATCCGAAGCTGTGCTCTCTCAGCTGCGTTGCTCTGCGGTTTTATGCTATGGGCTCGTTCCGGGCTATAATAGGCGATGTATCTCAAGTCCACAAGTAAACGGTGTGCCGCACACCGAATTTCAAACGCTATTGCCCGTCCGTTGAACACCGTGGTGAAATTTCCCTCTAAACAAGAAGAGGATGAAATAGCGACACACTTATTTAATGTAGCCGGCTCCATAAGAGTGTGCGGGGTGATCGATGGAACCCACATCAGGATTCAAGCTCCCGTACAGTATGAAGATCAATTTATTAACAGAAAAAATCTATATTCAATCAATGTCCAGTTAGTTTGTAATCACGAACATAAAATAATTAACGTTGTAGCACAATATAGGCTTCTTGAGTTAATTTTCATTGTAATATCCTTTCACGTTTGCTGTTATTTGCGGATCATATTTACTTTTTAGTATATTCTTTCTTTTATTGTATTCCTCCAAAAGTACAATCTTTTCCTCCGCTGACCAATTTGGCTTTCTTGTCTTCTTTTCTCCCGTTTTTTTTTTTTAACTTTGCGAGTAACTTTGTGAAACGATAACGGGTTTCACCAGCAGACGCGATTACAAGCGTATGAACGGTCTCCATGGAAACGGGACAGTTTTACTGCTGTAAAACGTCTTTCAATGTTGTAAATCCCTTAATGTTTTTCCTTAACTAAGGAAACATTTTAAGGGGTTCCGTGCAACACCCTTAAACAAATCCCTTAGCTAAGATGAAATTAAACCTTAAGTGTTATACTTAAGGGGAACACTTAAGGTGTTTTGTGCAACCGGTTCCAGCTTTCTGCCAACGACCCCTGAAGCCTGTGGAGCTTCTGTCTACCAATCCTAAGGGGGAGTCTGGGTCTGATGGGAGAGGCGATAGCTGACAGCCAGTCACAATGTAGGAATTAAAGTCACATTAACGAGACCCTTCCCCTGGTATAATCTGAATGCTTACAGCAGGGGTCTCCAACTCCGGTCCTGGAGAGCTACCGTCCAGTAGGTTTTCTATCATACCTATATCCATATCACACTTGTTGTCAGGTAAATACCAGGAGCAGGTGTGGCTCATCAGAAGCCAAGTGGGACAGAGGACCTACTGGATAGTAGCTGTCCAGGACCGGAGTTTTTTGGGGAGTTGCATACTGGTGACATGGCTCCTGCCCACTCCTTGGTGTCTGCATTGTCACAGGCGATAGTAAAGATGACGTCACCGTAAGAAAAAGACTTTATTTTTGTATGTAAAAAAAATAGTTTTGTGCAAGTTTGGTTTACAGCACACGTGTGTTTACATGTACAGGATGTAAAGTTCGGTGTGAACAGCTGGAACATATTCAGACAGAGCCGGAGCACACCTGTCTACCCCCTTACTAAGGGGGGCCCTTAACATCTGCGCAGCGCCCCCCCCCAACCCCCCCCATACAGTGTCCAACGCACTGCACATCCTGCAGGAGGGACAGGCAGGGCAACCCGTAACCACAGCCAAGCACATCCTGCTTATTTAGTGGGACATAAATATTTATTTCCATTGTGTTTTTTTTTGTAAATCTGGAATTTCTCCATGGCGGGGGAAGGAAGCATAACAATATGTTACTGAAAGTTTATGAAGAAGTATAACCAGAAAAACGTAGGCAGCCCCCGGTGCCATTCTCATGTCCTCCAGACATTAATCCCCCAGATTGAACACCAATACGTGACTGTCAATGCTCCACAAATCTCAAGGATTCAGTCCGTCTCTTTGGCACGCCTGCTGTTTGCTGGGTGTGGCCCAGAAAGTGTCTGTGGAGGTTCAGGGTTGGGCCCCCTGCTCACTGCCACACCTCGCTCTCCATCACGCAGGGGGCTCCACAGGGCCCGTCACATCTCCCACCAGGCCTGGGCTGCCCATTCCCCCCTCCCCAGGAGACTGGACTCACTCCTCCCTTGCCCCTGCAGATCAGGGGGGGTTTGAGTCTCCTTTCAAAGATGGGAAGCCATAGCAGCGTTATATAAAAAGCTCTTTCAGCTCGCGCTACAGTTATCTCCTGCCATCGAGGTGCGTTGCTGCAGTCTGAGTTTAGATAAAGGACAATAAGCCCCAAGCCCCAGCCATGCTAGGTGACCAGAAAGGAGCCAAAGAAGCTGGACTTCTCATCCAGGCTTAGGGCAGTCAGGTCGCTGACGGCCACAAAGATATGGTCTCCGGCAGCAAGCCGGAAGACACCGGCCTGGTAGATGGAGTAGAGGCCGTACTCGGCCCCCGGTGCCCAACATGTCGTCCGGGCATTCTTCATCAGCAGGATGGGCACCGGGTAGGAGCCCACCTTCTTGTAGACATACTGCAGCACCTGCTTGCCCCTGGCCACGCCTTCGGCCACACCCCCCTCGTCACCCCCGTCCTCCAGGACCCCAGAGAGTCGGAAGTACGTCTGTGAATAAATGTAGTAGAGCCCGGCGTGTGGAACCACCAGCTCGCCGCCGCTCATCTCAACGTTCCGCAGAAATGCCAGGCCCTTCTCCGTCTCCCATGACAAGATCTTCTCTCCGGGAACCTTCCGGGGGAAGAGCACTGTAATGGGAGAAGCACATCAGGAAGTGAGGCCTGAAATCTCCCCCACGGGCTGAGGTGATAGATCCCCCAGCTGAAGCCAGTCTGGCTCCGCCATTAATTTAGCTTAATCTGTCCTCATCAAATCGACATCCCGTTTATTGCTAACATGTGGCTCTCTCGGCAAAGCCTCCAGACCATATTAAATGCATTAAAAATGTTCTCGTTGGCCACTGACAACCAGCTACACCACCACCACTGTTCCCTTTCTGAGTGAATACATTTTCTTTCAAACTCCAGGGGACCTGGTGACGTTTAGATGTTTCACAGGACTGGGTGTGTGTGGTCCTGGTTAAAAATGACACACAGAAACGTGTATTTATTGCTCACATCCAGAGAGGTTTTTTAATCCTACATGCATTAACTTCCGCACTGCAAAATGAGGGTTTCTCTCTGCCAAGGGTGTCTTTTGGACAGCTGGTAATTTCCAGCTGAGGGGTTCATGTGGTTTCCGTCCCAAACTCACCCTGTTTGACCCCAGGCGTTCCCGTCATCGAGGTCCCGGTCACATGAGCGGCTATCTCGGGTCGAGTGGGGAATTCCTGCTCCTCAATCACCAGTGACGGCAAAACCCGCGACACCTCATCTGTGACCAAGGTAAGACCGATGTTGTTTTCGCTTTCGTTGTCAGGGTTACGGTCACAAATGATTTTTCCTCGGGGTTCAGATCATGAACGTACCTTTCACTGCTGATGATATTTCTTTCTTGTAGCGATTTGACATGGTCTGGTAAGAAATATCAGAAACTGGATTTATTATTACAAAGACTTAATTCTTTATGAACAAGTCGGAACAATGAGGAAACGTGAACATCTTTTGTCAGACTCGCCCGCGGCTATGCGGAGATACCATGCGTGCGGCCGGTACAAGCGCCCATTGTGCGCGGCGCCGTACCTTCTCAATGAGGGAGTGCAGCTGCTTAGTCACCGTCCAGCAGGGATCGCCGTTTGCCTCGGCGCTGAGGTCCGAGCCCTTGACGGTGCGGAGGTTGGAGTGCATCAGACAGGAGATGCTGCTCCGGGAGAAGGTTTCCTTCATCTGGAAATAAATAAATAAATAAATATTGTTTTAAAGTTTTATATATATT
>JAABNY020000082.1:24723241-24735574 GCA_015164015.2 Brevimyrus niger | reverse complement strand
GTTCACAGGGGGACAGAGGGAGGTGATTCCTCACTGTTCACAGGGGGACAGAGGGAGGTGATTCCTCACTGTTCACAGGGGGACAGAGGGAGGTGATTCCTCACTGTTCACATGGGGACAGAGGGAGGTGATTCCTCACTGTTCACAGGGGGGCAGAGGGAGGTGATTCCTCACTGTTCACAGGGGGACAGAGGGAGGTGATTCCTCACTGTACACAGGGGGACAGAGGGAGGTGATTCCTCACTGTCGTAGCTCCTGTTTGTCCTGCCTGCTGCATCCTTCTTCTCACTCCGGGCTTTAACCTCGTAAGTCCCACATTCACACTATCATAAGTGCTGTGTGTGTTTTTTGTTGTTGTTTCACTTGATCTTAGAGGCGCGTAGAGTTCAGAGGCATGTCAAGGCTCTGCAAGGACGCCACTCCTCTGCAAACACAGACGCTCCTTTTTTCTTAACCAAATAAATATCCCGGTGGCTGTTCCGGAACTTTCTAAGGGCAGTGGCATGGGGCTATTCCTTCTGAGAATGTGGCTCCATGAGTCACTGCCGTCCTGGATTTTCACACTCTTCAACGGAGCATCGTACCGTCTATCAGTCAGGGAGGAGCTGAAAGCAACAAGCCCCAAACAGTCTTCTGATCCAGACCTTTAACCTCTATGCCCCCTGCTGGTTCGGGAGTGCTAAGGGTGAAATGGAGTGATCACTGTCTGACTCTGAGCAGATTTTCCTGTTATAATAGCACCTCCCAGAGGTCTGGGATCCCAAACAGCCTGGTCAGGAACTGGTGATAAACCACACTATCTGACACTAAGTCGGTTAAACCACTTCCTGTATCCTGTCCCACCCCCTATGTCACCCCCCAGTTAACCGTTGTAAATATGCTCCATCTCTCTGTTTACTCCTGAGCTTGGCTCGCCATGCCTGATTGGCACCGACACGCAGGGCGGGGCGCTGTGTTTGTCTTGTGGGTTCTTTGTGAGGTGGTGATGACGACGGCCGTGACGCTCGCATAGCCTGACATTTCAACTGCAGGATATTGCTCTAGACCAGGAGTGGGCAACCTTATTCGCAAAGGGCTGCTGTGTATGCTGGGGTAACCCTTCAGTCAATCAGTTCTCAAATTAGTGATCTAATTAGGGAGTTGCAATGAAAACCGGCATGACATGGCGGCCCTTTGCGGATAAGGTTGCCCACTCCTGGTGTCGGGTTTAATTGCCCGTCCTTCCAGGAAGACATGGCTTCAGCCTGCTAGTTAGGGAGTGATAGCCATCTCACTCTCCTCAGGACCAGCTGAGGTGCCCATGATGTCCCTGAATGGCTCCATCCCGCCGATCCATGTGCCTCCAGGCTACATATCACAGGTAGGTGGCGCTGTGCTCTCATTGGCTCAGTGATATCACAGGAATGTGGGCATGGATTTTACGCTCTGCTGATTGGCCGGCAGTGCTTCCCCTGGAGAAGGTCAAGCTGCCACCTGACATTTCAGTGAAAGGGCAGCTGATCACAGCCTCTGCCCCTAGACTGAATAAACACCCCTTGGATCAGATAAAGACCCACGTGTCCATTGCCTTTCTGCTCTGTGATGTTGTAGCATACCCAGAAGTCTTTGCAGCTGGCCTTACCTGTGTTTGGTGTGCATTTATGCTCACGTGTTAGTGTTGTAATCACTCACCCTAGCGGGGGGGATGTTATGGCTCCTTGTGACAGTGCTGGTGTTCCTCCTCACAACAGGTCCTGATGGACAGTGTGGGCGTCCGTCGAGTGGTCATCACACCCAACTCCGAGTGTTCCCCCCCTCTCTCTGTGTCCCCCGCTCCCCCCCTGCTCCCCTACATGGGCCCTCCCCACTTCCTCCCCAGCTCCCGCCCCCTCCTCTTCCTACCTCCTGGGGTGGGGGACATGCAGCCCCACCTTTTTCCCCCGCACTGGCTTCTGACCCCCTATGGGGAAGGTGAGTCCCACCTCACTCACCATATCAATAGTGATCTGCCGGCACACCTCCAGGCGCAGGGTTCCCAGACATTTCTGGAAGCTTCTATAAAAAAATCTTACTTTCTTACCCCCCCAGAGATCATCCCACTCTGTTCTGTGTCAGCCTGTCTCAGCAGTACCCGTCCCCCCACCAAGCTGCAGTCCAAGTTCCGACAACGGCGGCTGGGAAGCCCCTCCCTGCCAGTGTCCAAGAGTCACGCAGTGCCGGCAACCCCTACCACTGCAGTGAAACCCTTACAAGGTAGAGGAACCTCCAGTGAGCACCTAGAGGACTAGTTAACCTCTCTGAAGTAGTGCTGGTTATTTCCAGTTACTCACTGACTTGTTGTCACAATGATGCTGCCATGTCTGCTTTGAATCTGCTGCTCACTGTATCTTGTCAAAGTGGGGAGGGTGTCTCTATTACCCATAATCCCTCACGGCTCCCACTGCATCCCTTCCTGTCACCCACTTTCCAAGCAGCTCAGCTCTGCTTCCCCTCATTAAGCACCACACCTAACACCCCCCCCCCGCCCCCTTCCCACCGTCACTGTCATCCTCTACCCTTATTAATGCTTGGGGGGGTTGGCACGCTCAAAGTAAATAACGGGGGGCCGACATCTGCTGAGTGGCCTCGCTGTCACCCTCTGTGTCACGGCGGTCAACCTCGGTGACACTGTGATAAATGTCACACAGGAGCAGCAGACAGCTGAAGGTCAGGCCCATCCAGGATGACACTTTCCTGGAGTTTTTTAATATGCTTTTTTGTGGAGCATCTTTTATCTCAAGATAATGTAGAGTGTTGATGGCTGGGAAGCTGAAAAGCGCCAGTGTCAGTACACCCTGTGTCCCCCCCCCCCCGTCTTCACAGATCGCCACTCGGATGCAAAAAGCCCTGATGACAAGCCGCTGGGGGTCGAGGCACTGCAGGTGGGTGTCTCGGCATGCAAAGCTGAGCTAAAACAGCTCCCAAAAAGACCTTGGGTTTGAGGACCCTGGCAATGGAAGGAGCTGTGAGGTGAAAGCCGCTTTACTGCCGGCAGTCACTAGGTGGCAGCAACGAGTTGTGTTCCGATGAGCCGTGTTCATTCGGGTCCCTTTCACTGGTGTTGACTGGGAAGAAGGTGATCCATCAAACCTCTAACTGGGAACAATCTCCCGCAATCCCACAGAAGCATGCCGGCAAGGGTTAGTGTCTGGTTAAACACAGTGAGATATCCATTATTAGAAACCAGCGCTGCTTCCTAGACTCCAACCCAGGCCAGCTGATGATTGGACCAGTGCTGTTTTCCCCATGGCCCCCTGGCCCTGCTTGGCCCGCCTGGGCCCTGTCCGCCTCGTATTGACACTGTCCTGCCTCAGGACATGACCGGCGGCACACGTGTGTCATTAGCGGTGATGACCGGGGCTGTGTTTTGCGCTTTCTGGGTGATTGTGGGGAAAGCGTGCGGCTTGCATACGAATCGATGCTCTGCAAGTAGGTCAGCAGGCACAGTGGTCCCTAAACCGGAGCCGGCCGTCCGTGTCTGGGTGCTGAGCTCCGGAGCGGCCTGCTTCTCGACGCTGACAGACCATGAGCTCACTTGCTGTTCCCAGGCTAAACGAATCACTAATTGGGGGAGCGGGGCCCGAGGCGCACATTATCACTCCACACTGTCGCCCTGGAGCTTAATTGCCCGCTGCCGTTAACGAGGTGATGGCGCGGCCCCCGGGGACACCGCGTGCTCCTCCTGCGTTTCGCGAAAGCCAAGCTGGAGTGCAGAGTAATTCCTGTTAATTACCGAGTTCCTGCTGGTACCTCTGAAGGAGGCTCTTCATCAACGCCACTCAGGTGCCCTAATGCATCACAGGGGAGTCTAAATGGCACTTTCACAGCATCCTTGACACCCGGGGTCGGCCCCGGCTTCCTGTTCACCCACATGGGGGCCGCTTCAGGGTCAGGTGTCTGACACCGATGGGGACCCCAAACCCTCCCTAACTGGGCTCCGCTTTCTCTCTCTCTCTCTCTCTCTCTCTCTCTTCACCCATTCCTCCATCCCTCCATGCCCACGGAAAGGCGTCAGATGTCCAGGCACAGGGAGCGAGGCTGAGCTGGGTGCCCCCTGCAGGGCTTGCCGCCGGGGAGGGCAGATGCAGCTGTCGGTACCAGGTAGAGCTGTGTGAGAGGAGGTGGGACGGGACACCCCGTGCCGTGTACAGGTGAGGGCGTGGCCTCCCCACGAGTGTCACATGACCTCCGTTCAGAAATGTGTAGTGTGACAGACGTGTGACTCTCTCTGCAGCGGAGAAGCATGTGAGTGTGTCCTGGAGGGGCTCAGACCAGCCACAGAGTATCATGCCAGGTACATTCCTATGTGTGGGTCTGTGAGTGTGTCTGTGAGTGTGTCTCTGTCTGTCAGTCTGTGTGTGTGGGAGGTGTGACTGTGTGTGTGTGTATGTGTGTTTGTTTCTATCTGTCTGTGAGTGTGTCTCTGCCTGTCTGTCTGTCAGTCTGTGTGTGTGTGTGTGGGAGGTGTGACTGTGTGTGTGTGTATGTGTGTTTGTTTCTATCTGTCTGTGAGTGTGTCTCTGCCTGTCTGTCTGTCAGTCTGTGTGTGTGTGTGTGGGAGGTGTGACTGTGTCTGAGTCTCTGTGTCTATGAGAGACTCTCCCTGTTTCTTTCAGACTGCGTGACAGCGTGGGTAGTGCCAGCTTCGTGTCTTTTACCACCCTCAGCGGTGTCCCTGACTGCCCCCGACCTCCAAGGCTGTCCCTCTGCAGCAATAGCTCCCTCATGCTGCAGTGGAAGGTATTGCACCCTCACCTCCATAAATCAACCTAGCCTCAGTAGGACACTTTCAAAAACCACAAATCTGTGCCCAGAAAAGAACACAAGTGACATGGAACATGATGGTGGCCTTCTGACCACTCCAAAGGTCATTCTGACATTCTGATTTTCTGCCTCTCTGCAGGCCCCAGCTGACAATGGATCAGAAATCACACAGTACCTACTGGAATGGGACGAGGTATGTCCCCTTTGGCTGGAACGGTGCAGTGTTTCTAAAGGACACAGAGAGGTTATCTGATTGGTTGCTGTGCTTCTATTTGGGGCGGGGTTTACATTTGTATGTCATCCTCTCATTGGCTCCTTGTAGATGTCTGTTGCCGTTATTGCTGTTCGCTCTGGAAGCTTCAAACATTTGTGTATCCGCCACCCCCAGCCTGGCCATTCCCTCCCACTCTGTTCTGTCCAGCATCTATGGACCCCGCTGACTGTCTGGCACTGACCACCACCCCTGTGCTCTGGCTCCGCCCCATCCGTCTATGTCGTGTTTGTTTGCTCGCTGATTTGCCCTTAATAGCACCTGATTGGTTACTCATCCTGCCCCGTGCCTCTCTAACCGCCTGAGACGGGAGACTGTTATTAGCGGCTGTTGTTATTGGACTCTTCAGTGCTTTTAAATCCTCCTGTAATGTCGCACACGATGAGAACTAAATGAGGCACCACTAATAAGCAATGTCCCAAAGTACCGACTGCTTTCTGGACATCCTGCCGTTTCCATAGAGACAGATCAGCTAGTTGCAAGAAATATTAGTAGAGATGTCGCAGAGACATTGGGTTTGGGTTCTGGTGGGGATGTGGATTTTGGTTTGAGTTGAGTGTGGCTTTAGGTTTGGCTTCTGTTGTGGTTTTGGGTTTGGGTTCTGGTGGTGGTATTGGCTTGGGTTTGAATGTAGGTTTGGGTTCAGGTGGGGGTGCAGAGGGCTGTAATGGCATGTCGAGCCTAGAGCTTCTAAAACCTCTGAATCACCTCCCAGTCGTGACCATAGCCGTGGATGGCTAGTGTTCTGGGCTTAATTTTCCAGTCATCACGGTTTTCCTCACAGGGAACACGGAAGTGTCTTTATATCCTTAATGTCTTGTTTTCTCTGTGTGCCAGATACGTAAATTGTTTTCCCTACCTGGGGAAACTGCGTAAGAGCCGTGCTGTCGGCTTCTGAACCGTTTCCCAGGGAACCGCAGCCCCTTCTCTGAGCTCTGCTGCTCCTCTCACAGGGTCAGACAGGCACCTCTTTCAGACCGTGCTACTCCGGTACCCAGACGCACTGCAGATTAGTGCGGCTCTGTCCATCCACGGGATACACATTTCGACTCGCGGCACTCAATGACATCGGCACCAGGTACTGCACCCCAAACCCCTCGACAACACTGCCTATGACATCCACTAAATCAGATCACTGTCCCTGCAGTGCCCCTCCCCTCATGAAGCACCTCCCCTTTACCTGTCACACTAGATCCACCCCCTCAAAATCCCCCTCCCCTTTACCTCTCACTTACCGCCCCTGAAGATGCCCCTCCCCTTTACCTCTCACTTACCGCCCCTCCCCCTGGGATGCCCTTCCCTTTCTCTTGTTATGCTTGACCCCACCCCCTCATTATGCCCCTCCTCTTCCCATGTTTGATACCTCCCCTTGCCTCAGTGCCCCTTCCTGTATCCCACCCCCCAGCGGCTTCAGCCCAGAGGTGTCCTTCCACACAGCCGGCCCCCCCCCACTGCCCCAGGCACCCCGACTGGTCTGCACGGGCATCACATGGATCACCATGGAGTGGAGTCGCCCGGAAGGCCTCCCCCCGGAGGAGGTGCTGAGCTACACCCTGGAAGGCCGGGAGGAGGCCAGTGTGAGGATCCCCCACCGTAACCACACCTCCCAGCAGACAGGTGGCGCCGTTGCGTCACAGAGTAGTTAAGTGTGTTTCCTCCAGCAGGAAGCTCCCTTCGAGACAAAGTACAATGGCGATGGGCATGGCTGCACAGTGGATGGTCTGAGGAACAGTGTGCAGTACAGCTTCAGGGTGAGTGATGGCCCCACCCCCATCATCCAGGACTCCGTCTGTGCCGTTATTCTCCCACCTGCTCAGGCCAGCTGATCACTGTCTTCTGCCCCCCCCCCCCAGCTTGTCATTTCCAGCGCAGAAGGGAGGAGTGACCCGAGTCCGGTTCTGCTGTGCAGCACCAGTTTAGACTCGCCTGGACCACCCTCCAAGCCCCGCCTCCAAGGGACAGTCACCGCTCACAGCTTCAGCGTGACATGGGGTAGGTGGGAGTGTCTTCAGTGTTTCTGTTAAGTTACTGTGGTGTCTTTAGGCCCCTGTGGTGGACGTCACAGCCGGCTCTGTGCTTCAGATCCTCCGCAGAACCATGGTGCCTTGGAGAGCCTGACCTACCTTCTGGAGATCTCAGAGGCTGACTCTGGTGGTGAGGCTCTGACCCCGCCCCCCAAACCCTTGCGATTGGCTGAATCTTGAGCACGAGTGACAGCTTTTGTGACGTTGAATTGAAATCATGGAGATAAAATACATGTCCATTTCCTGTCTGCTGAAAGGAACTGCTTGGGAGGTAGCATATAGTGGGGCAGCCAATCAGCACACGTGTGATGGTCTGAGGCCGGACACCCTGTACAAACTCCGGCTTCGCAGCATCGCTAAGGACAGCCACAGCCAGGTACAGCCCAGGTGCATCCTGGGAAATGCCCCCTGCCTTTGCTTAATGTCTTAATGATGCATCTCATTCTGTTCTGGGGTGTCCTCCCTCTCAGCCTACAGAAAGTCTCCCAGTCCGCACGCTGAGTGTGGCACCAGGGCCCTGCTTACCTCCGAGAATTGTGGGTAAAGTCAGGCATAGGGAGTTGCAGCTTTGCTGGGGTGAGTATCCATCCCCTTGGTTCTTCTTCCATGTTAGGGTTAGGGTGGGGTGCCTGGAACAGTAATTTGGAGCTGTTGGCCCCTTGCCCTTCCCAGAATGCCCTACAGCTGAGCACGGAGGCATGGCCACAGAATTCTGCTTGGAGATGAGATCAGCAGACGGCAAGTGCACTGAAGTTTACCGTGGGCCCGGCCTGGGCTGCACCGTGACCAGCCTGCTCCCTGGCGCCTCCTACAGGTTCCATGTGCGTGGCGCCAACAAGGCGGGGGTAGGTAATGCTGCAGTGCTTTCTCTGCTTAATTCGGCTGTTATTTTAGTTATTATGTTATTTTTATGTTATTAGTTGGGGGATAGGTGTCCGGGGTATCTACCGGACCTGCTTTTCCTCTGGTTCTTGTTTTCCTCAGAATGACCAAATTATGTCTCCCTCTTCATTTCTCCTCCCCCCATTATTGCCCCCCCCAGTATGGGCCCTATTCTGACGCCACAGAGGTGACAACACCCGCAGGACCTCCTGGTCAGTGTGGGGCGCCATTCCTGACTCTGACCTCTGATACCTCCATCTTGGCCAGCTGGCAGGTAAGGAAAGAAACAAACGTCCCGAATTTGCTACTCCCCTTGATTAGTGCCTCCGCCTTCCAGCCACTTAACAGCAGCGGTGGTTGATGGCTGTATGGTTTCATCTCCACCCCGCCTGGTTGACCCTCTTTAAGCCGGTCAGATGGTCAGATGTTCATTTCGTCGGGCCTCTTTGTTCAGCCGTGTCCCTGAGCACCTTCCAGACAGCTGTAGTTCATCAGCGTGGAGCATCGAGAGCTGAGGACAGTCATCCTGGTGGAAGCCAAGCGACGGTCTGGGCACCAGAGTGCATTTATATTCGCAGCCACAGGCAAATTCAGTCAAACCAAAGTCTGTACCAAAGGCTTCGGATTCCTACCTCCGGGATGTACTGTGGTACTTCCTGTTCTGAGTGCTGTTTATGAGCCTTAATCCTAACCCTTTCATCTTCACTGCCTCATAGTGTGTGTTTCTCCCCCCCCAGAGCCTGATAGGATGCGGTACCGATGTCTCTGAATACCGACTGGAGTGGAGGCGGGGTGACAAACCACCTAAAACCATCTACTCCGGGCCGGACCTGCAGCACGAGGTCACTGACCTCTGTCCAGGAGTGCAGTACTACTGCAGAGTGCAGGTGAGCAGGTGACAGGCATGGTCACCTTTCAGGACGTCTGTCTGACATTTCCCTTGCTGAAGTGTCACTTCCTTTCAAGCTGCTCATTAATCAGAGCTGCGAAATGACTGCTTCCCTGGTCATTATTCCCCGAGTTCATGTTCACATTCTTGGCCCCTCCCCCACCCTCAGGCAGCCAATCAGGCAGGGCCAGGCCCCCACAGTGAGACGGCAAGCTGCTGTACCCCGCCTGCTGCCCCTGGTACCGTCCCCGGCTTTGCAGTGCTGGAGCGTGACCCCACATGTGACTCCGCCTTTTCACCCTCCACCTGCTTGGCCCTGGCATGGGCGGAGCCTTCCTGCAATGGGGCCCCCGTCATTGGCTACACCGTCGCCCTGGGAGATCAGTTAATCGCCGTGGGCAACATCACCCACTATGTGATTGAGAACCTCCAGCCAGACACAGAGTACAGGTACGCCATTCCATCGGCTCCATTTTAATGAAGATGGTGGCTTCCTAGCTGCCCACACTGGGAAATGTATCTGCAGAGATCCCACCAGCTGCTGTCTTCACCTTAAGCAGGGTTGGGCACAGCAAAGTAATGGTGCGGCTTTAATTAGAAGCTTCTAGAATGACCTCATTGAGTCAGAACCTTTTGTCTAGGATGAGCTCTCTTCCTGATGACGTCCACCTTCCGACCCGACCTCACGGTAGAGCAGCTGACAGGCTCACCGCTGTCTCCGCACAGGAGATTCGCTAGACCGCGGAATATCTGCTTGTCCCTCAGTCCTGCCGATCGAGTTGCTTGCCGGTGGAAATTTTACGTGATTAACTCTGAGGGATTCTCTCCTATCAGTTGCTGGGGTGTTTGGGTTGGAACGATGCCCGTCTGTCTGCTAAGGACAGGAGGATACCTGTCTCATCATGAGGTCACAGACTGGCATCCATCTCCCTAGAGACCAGGAACAAAAGCTAAGCATGAATATGAAGCGATGGTGGGAGGCCGCCGGGTTCGGCATGATCAGAGTGACCCCTGGAGGTCGACTTGACCCTGCTGCCACTTCCCCTGTGAGGCTCCTGCTTCCTGGAA
Organism: Brevimyrus niger; assembly: GCA_015164015.2. Taxonomy (NCBI): domain Eukaryota; kingdom Metazoa; phylum Chordata; class Actinopteri; order Osteoglossiformes; family Mormyridae; genus Brevimyrus; species Brevimyrus niger. The sequence goes on along the minus strand of JAABNY020000082.1, from coordinate 24,725,658 downwards.
ACCGCAAATGTGTCGGATGATATTCCTAGAAGGGCGGATTCGCAATCAGCAGACTGCAGTGGGCCCTTGGCTTTAGTGGTGCATTGGTCTGTGCATGCCGTTCCCCCCGCAGGTTGCTTAAGAGTATTGCGGGTACCAGACCTACCAGACCTACCAGACCACAGCAACCTTATGAAATCTCATAAAGGATAAGAGCAGAGTGTTAGTGGGGATGCTATGGAGTCAGAATAGTGCCATATGTACTTGTATGTGCACTACTATTGGCTAGAAAATGAAAATCATTTGATTGGTGGCCATGCGACCAAATTTTTATCAGCAAAGCGCTAGGCAAGTTGGTGGCAAAATTATTTATGTGCGCAAGTGTGAATTTGCACTCGCAGGTTGGTATTTGCAAGAGGACTTGGATTTGCAATACAGGTTTTGTACTTGAAAACCATTCTATCTTTGTAAATAATATTTTTATGAAGGTGTTTGGTTTCGCATTTGCAAAAAACATTGACGTGTATTTGCAAAATGTTTCTCACGTTCATTCACAAATCTTCATATACAAGTACAGGTCATGTGACGCGTATTTCTGTTCAGTATTTTGCAAATGAAAATTGTGTTCAGTGTGAGCAAGTTTCATTTTATGGGTGCAAATTGGAAAGTACAAATACAAGCTTATATGGCACGATTCTGACTCCATAGGAAGCTCTCTTGTCGAATGGGAGCCCCAGCCTCACCCTCTGTCTGTCTCTGTCGTTCCCCCCCACAGCCTTCGCATCCGGGCCCTGAACGCTCTTGGCTCAGGGTCATTCTGCTCGCCACTACGAGCTCGGACCCGCCCCCCACCGCTGGCCCCACCCACACTGGAGTGTGCCAGTGCTGGTCTGCAGAGTCTGAGGCTACGATGGGGCTATGCTGCGGGCTGCAAGGTCCCACCCACTGAGCCCGTAACCTATGACCTACAGATGGAGGTGGGGTGCCAGAGGTAAGGACACGGCCTTGGACGATGGGGGGTGGGGGGGATGGTTACTGTCATTATGATGTCGTTTTAAGAACAGAGGTGGATCCCAGAGCCCCCCCCCTCCCTTCCACCCAGTCAGTTGAAGAGTTTTGCCTGGTGTGTAAATGGTGAACCGCTCGACAGATAACCTGGTTCGGTCAGTGCTGCTTGCTTCTGTTACTGCTGCCTGGTTCGGTCAGTGCTGCCTGGTTTGGTCGGTGCTGCTTGGTTTAGTTACTGCTGCCTGATTCGGTCGGTGCTGCATGGTTCAGTTACCACTGCCTAGTTTGGTCAGTGCTGCCTGGTTTGGTCAGTGCTGCCTGGTTCGGTTACTGCTGCCTGGTGCAGTCAGTGCTGCACGCTTCGGTTACGGCTGCCTGGTTTGGTCAGTGCTGCCTGGTTCGGTCACCGCTGCCTGGTTCGGTCACCGGTGCCTGGTTCGGTCACCGCTGCCTGGTTCGGTCACCGCTGCCTGGTTTGGTCAGTGCTGCCTGGTTTGGTCAGTGCTGCCTGGTTTGGTCAGTGCTGTCTGGTTCGGATACTGCTGCCTGGTTTGGTTGATGCTGCATGGTTCGGTCACCGCTGCCTGGTGCGGTCACCGCTGCCTGGTGCGGTCACCGCTGCCTGGTTTGGTCAGTGCTGCCTGGTTCGGTTACTGCTGCCTGGTGCAGTCAGTGCTGCACGCTTCGGTTACGGCTGCCTGGTTTGGTCGGTGCTGCCTGGTTCGGTCACCGCTGCCTGGTTTGGTCTGTGCTGCCTGGTTCGGTCCTGCTGCCTGCTGCGGTCAGTGCTAAGCTGCAGTGGGGCGATTTCCCCCCGGTTTAGTCAATAGCACCAGTCTCCTGTTTCCAGGGACACGGCAGGTGTGAGAATCACGATCCATCATTCTAATGCCCCTAATGGGCGATGCTTTAGGCCGGGCTTCTCACTGCACTGGCGGCTAATTAGTGAGGTGTGGGGTAATCACAGTGCCCCCGCACACGTGCTTGCCTCCCATTACCATCCCCTGGAGCAGGAGCGAGGCAGTGGTCAGTGCTGTAACAGTCTGGGAGTTGTACCGGAGTGGCTGATTTCGTGCCTCAAACTCTATTTTCCATTTTTCCGTCTGTGTTTCTACCCCCCCCCCGCCCCCCCGCCCCCAACCTGGGTGTACAGATTTCACAGCTTGGGGGGTCTGTCAGCCAAGCATCACTACACAGTCCTGACATGGCCACGAGGCCCCACGTCCGTCCGAATGCCTGCCTGACTCCTCCCTACCTTGATTCTCGCTAAGGCTTCACCAAACTGCACTGATGGCTGGAATGTAAACAAAATAATACAAGCAAAACTCAGTGTGTGCAGATGTTACCTCTCAAGGACGGGTTGCACCTGAACCATAGGGGAACCAGTGTATTGGGGAGGCGTATGTGTAGAATAGTTGAGGAATGTTTAA
>JAABNY020000082.1:24705746-24722791 GCA_015164015.2 Brevimyrus niger | reverse complement strand
AGATAAGATTTTAACAACTCTGAGCTATTAGTTAAGTTCTCCCCAAACGAGCTTGATGGGCCGAATGGCCTCCTTTCATTTGTAAATGTGTTATGTTCTTATGTCCTTAAGGATGAGTGTGCGTGTCCTTCAGCTTTGGCCCTGCCTTTCCCTGCCTTTTCCTGCCTTTCCCTGCCTTTCTCCTTGCTTTTCCTCAGCTTTAGCCACGCCTTTCCCCTCCTTTCCCCCACCATTCCTCAGCTTTGGCCCTGCCTTTTGCCACTTGCTCTGGCTAGTTAATTCCCCTCCTCTCATGCCCCCACCTGTCTGTGTTTCTGTTCCCTCAGGTTCCTCAGTATATACTGCGGTTCGAGTCACACATTCAGAGTACAGCGGCTGACTGAGGGCAGTAGCTATGGTTTCCGCATCCGAGCTGTGAGCCCCGCAGGGGAGGGCCGCTTCTCTGACACCTGGACCTTCAGCACCGCCAGGGCCTCGCCCCCTGTGCCCAAAGGTATACTTACACCTCCCAACATTCCTGCCGTTTTCACAGTGTCACACAGAGTGTAGCCCCTGACTTTATCCTCCCCAGCTCCCAGAGTGCTGCAGCTCAATGACGGTTCCTGGCAAGTCATATGGGACAGCATCCCCCCCATGAAAGGGGACCCAATTACATACATACTCCAGGTCCAAGTCGGGAGGGAGACAGAGTACCGACAGGTGAGCCATCTGGTAAATTCATTTGTGCTAAAGCTACTCTCTCTGATTGGCTGAACCTGACTCTCTGATTGGCTGGCTTCTGGAAAATAGAGGGAATAACTGCAGCAGCTCTGCAGGGGGTGGTAGTGATGTGAGGCGGGGCAAGAGGAAGGAAACGCCCAGATTGTCATTGACTCATCTGACTGAACAGTGTGCAGGCTAACCGCAGCGTTCAGGCACACAAGACCATGGAGAACAGAACCAAAGCCCGCCGGGTCCTCCGAATGGCACTGCCCCGCCACCAACCCAGGATGAAATTTTAGTCCCTCAGGCAGGAAATGAAGCCCCCCCCACCCTAATGGGGCAAACGCAGCACTCTCATTATCTTGCTGCTCTTCAGACCCACTGGAGTAGCCTGCTCTTTATTGGATACAGCTCCAAGGTCCAAACAGATCTGGGTCCGGGGTCTTTTCTAATTTGTGCTTATATAAAATGCTTCATCCCCACAGCACTCCTGCTGCTAGTCCAGGGGCTGCTGCAGAAAAGATAAATATCATGGCTATCTCACTAGCTCTGATAGGCGGTTCTCTGCCAGCTTGAATGGTCTGCCATTACGGCACCATAGAAATTGAATACTAGACTGTTGCAATGACACACCATGCATAGAAATATAGTTCTAGACTGCAGCAGGTGTAATGGTGTGTATAATGATTAATCTACAGCTAATTGGCTCTGATTCCATTTGCTGCAGTGTCCTCGTTAGACTGATTAGGCAATCTGGAGTGAATTTGAGGTTGACATCCTCTATAAAACCTAACGGCTCGTTTTACGGCTGCCAACGATCGTTTAAGTCATTGTGTTTTCCTCAGCTGTAGTGAGATGCTAGGCCGCCCCTGTTCAGTGTCATTAGTTTGATAGAGGGTTCAACCAGAAGCCCCAGGGTCTGCTGGGAAGAGCCTAACCCCTCCCCCCCCTTACACCATAGGTCTTCAAGGGGATGGAGACGAGCTTCCATATGGGAGCGCTGCCAAGCAACATGGAGCACCGTTTCCGCGTGGCTGCCTGCCGCCGCTGCTTGGGGTCGGGGCAGGAGCTCCCCGGCCCCTTCAGCCCCCTACGGCTGCTCCGCTCACAGCCCCTGGAGCTGAGCGGCGTCGCCCCCAGCGTCGCCCCCAGCGACGCCCAGGCCACAGCGCTCTCCACTGATGAGCAGTTTGCCGCCCTGATTGTTGCTGGGCTCACCGTCATCTCGGTGCTCATCGCCTTTGCCTTGCAGTTCCTTTTTGTGAAGTGAGGGGACACTGCTGGGAACGCTGGGAGGATTCTTAAAGGGTGGATAATAAGAAACCGGACATGTGCCGTGAGCCCATTAGGTAACATGGGGAGACGCACCCTGCCCCACTGCAGGAGCAAGTCCCACGGCATGGTTTGCAAAGCCATCGTCTATCCACGTACGTGTACAGCCGTATCTGATACCATGCTGCCGTACTATATACCGTACGGAGTGCTTTGATTGGCCAGTCAGTGGACACAGTGGTGTAGTGAAGGAGCGGGGGGGGGGGGGTTCAGTTACCCAGAATCCTGCCTCCAGCCCAACAGAGTGGTTTTTCTCAATACCAAGAACGTGACGTTTGTACCTGTGGTCCTGGCAAGAGCGATCTTGCTAATTTGCCTCCCAAGCTCGAATTTGGGGTGCAGTGAATCCTGGGATTGGACAGATGTGTCCTTCATATTTGGAACGGGGCAAGAACAACATCCTAGGAAATTTACCATCCTCTGTACATCTGTGCTTAGTATTTGGCAATGTACGATGACATAAAACAGGTACATGAGAACACGAGTACGGTGAAGTACACATACTGAGACACGCCCCAGAGGAGCCCTTTGGGGGTGGGGCTGCCAGCAGCCCGGATGAGTGGGAGCTGAGGTGGGGGCAGCCCAACCCGGCCTCCATGATGAGCTCTTTTAACATAATTTTGGGAATCTTCACTGTTTCACCCTCGACCTAATTCACCTGAACCAAAACTGATATAAAAAAACATGTAATTTATAGTTGCATAAAATACTTTACATTACAAATATGGTGCAATTTTCATGTATTTATTTTTAAAGCCTGAGATTGAGTGATTGTGCCGGTTTTAATGTATCTGTCTGTCTCAGCTTCGCTCAAACCGTGACCTTCTTCCCGACATAAAGTTTTCGTTTATGAGCTGTGATTCGGAGCGTGTGCCATGATCGGTGCCATTCGGCTTGCCAGTCTGACATGCTTGTGTTCATCAAGCAGGGATTTTGCATCGGGAAGTTATACATTATATGACTGTAAAATCACTAAACAAAATATTGCATTTGGTATGGAACCATGGTGTGATTTTATTTGAACATTTTCTTTTCCTTTGTGGAAAGAGGCAGATTTTATTATACACTAAACATTAGCAACACACAGTGCTTTTCAAGCAGAATTCTTTACTATATTTTGATACTTTGTTGATACTACAATATATGGTGCAGTAAAGAAACTTCCTTTGTACATTTTATATCAGTGGCTTCTTTTAGGGCTCGGGATTCAGCACAGTGACAGTAATTATGTGACTGAGAGCCTGGTGATGATGCCCATAATGGCATTACTGGGTCAGCTGGGCTGACCAGGCTGGGGCAGGAGTGGGAGAGTAAGATAATCCTGGGAAAAGGGAAGACTTCAGATTGCTTTTTGTTTAATTTGCCGATCCAGGAGGGCTGTGCGAACTGGATTCTCTGTCTCTGTTTTCCATTTATTCATAGACGCCTGTCCACACAAACCAAGCCCGATGCGTTTCATCAAACACGTCCTCGAAGACTTAAACCTTCAGAGTGTCAACCGTCAGCTTTATGTTTCTCCAGCTCCCTGAAAATGTTTTATATATGTATACCAGCACTGAAGATGTGTGAGAAAGAGAGAAAGTTAATGAATTGCATATTTTATTACTATATCTAAATCTGAATCATAATGATACCTCACAGTTACAAAGATATATATCAGCAAATAAATACCAGATTTTATCATTCCTTAGGAATATGTAAAGGAAACTGCCACATTTTCCCCTGTATCTTTCAGGCTGATTTATATCTATCATATACTGTGTACTGTATGTACTTCCAATAAATTATTAATTCTAGACCTTCCTAGACTTGGGTGAGTTCGGCTTCAGCCTTGTTGTCCCTCCCTCACAGTACTTCATACAGTATGTGTATTGTGTGCCCGGTCATGTTAATATATGCTCTGTGCTGTATTTGCTACATGCTAATAACCGCCTGCCATACAGTGTGATACAAGCAGCTCTGACACAGAATCCCAGAATGTTCACTCTCAGTGTGATCCATGGAATTCCACCTTGGTATCGCTCCCGCACCTTCGTCCCATCTTCTCTCGCCAGACAAGTGTGGTTTATGGGGACCGGGCACGTCAACAGCACCGTGCCCCCGCATGACACCATCCCGCCGCTGACCTTGCTCTCCTGGAGCGACGGGATTTGCCACCACGAGCACCTTTCGAATTTATTCAGAACCATAATGGATCTCGCTGACACAATATCTTAGTGGGTGATGGACATTATGGGATGGGATAACATGGCTGACAATGTATGTAAATGCGAGTCCCTCGGGGCAGTGTGTCTGATGTACAGGGTGATATACGCAGCTCCACTCCAGCAGGGTGCTTCACTTTGCACGGTCCAATAACGACGTTTCATTTTCTCCTGCAAATAAATCCAAGCCCCACCCCCACCCCCCCAGACCATCATGCCTCTGCAGTTCCTCCTGCCGCCTGTTTGCCGACAAGCTGTGTCCTGCACGGGGCCTAACTGGTCAGTCGGTAATGAGAGTTCAAACCGCAAAGGCGTGCTATATATAATCACTAGTGTTTAAGTGAGTACAGCAATACTATGAGTATTGAGTATTCTTTCCTTACACAAGTCGTAAGGGCAGAGCCCTAAGGGAGGCGCTATGACCTCAAACATCCCTCAGCCTGAGCAGCACAGAGATACTCTGTGACTGTGGAGTCCGTCCCTCACGTGCTTGTATGGGTTTCCTCCAGGTACTCCACGTTACTCTGTCTGCTATGTGCGCTTCCTGCGATTAGCTCCATGCTCACCCAAGCCTCACATTTTACCATCCGTCTGCGTCGTCCCTCCACACCACCATCGCACCACTCGCCTTATCCAGACCAGCAAGGGAGTCGGCCGCGGGTAACTGAGCGTCAGTTGTACTGAGGTGCTCGACTGGAGATAAGACACAAAAAAGCATTTTGCTCATATCTGGGTGATCAGGTGGAACCGGCTGTTTGACCTTTGACAATGTTACCTCAGGTTTATGTGGCAACAGCTGCTGGCCTAAGCGGTACCATTGGTCTGTTTCTGCCACGCCGTACCAGTTTGGGTCACATAGTACTGGTGTGGTTGTGGCACATGTTACCAGTGCCAGACCCCTTATGAAATATATTTCTGGCTACCAGCCTGCCGGTTATCCTTTAGTGTTTCTGGGTAAAGTGTGACCTGGTCATCTGGGTTCTGGGCAGCATCTCAAAGCAACTGCTTAGGCTCTGCTTGAAGGCCAGGGTGGATCTCTGGGGATGAGTGTCAGTAGGCAGGAGGATCAAGGGAGCCAAACAAGGGAGTTGGTGTTCTGGAAGTGCCTTTGGTGCTGATTTTCATTTTTGAGGAAAAAGGGGAGTTTGCATATTGGGGGGGGATGATTCACCAAATGTGCAACTAACCCACAAAAAGAGCTTGATTTATCTGCTCTTTCTTCAGCCTGATGGTTTAATGGCCTCTACTTTGACCCCTTGCTTTTTGGTATAATGGAGGGAGGCAGGCTGACACTGTGCTTCAGGGCAGAACACTGACAAGCTCTCTTTCTGGAGCCCCACACCACTCCTCTACCCATCATTTTGACCTCAGGTGCAAATAACCGCTGTTAACATTGATGCAAAGTTTGATTTGGAGTGACGGGCATCAGGAATGCCCTATCGGCAGGTAAGAAAAGTGGGAAGGATGTCTTGGGTAGGGCTAAGTGAAGCCTGAACTCTATGGTGAGGGTCCTGGTTCTCTCTGGGTTTGACCCAAACCCATTTCTCAGACTGTTTTTGTTTGATTTGGACTGTTATGCCAAACAAGGATACTAGATGATGTCACAATGCCCTAGAACTACATGGAGTTCAAGTCATTGTGAGGCATTTTTGGAGAGTGTACATTATTTTAGTTTATTATTTTCAGCTCCCCCGAGGCCATGTGTAGCTCCTGAGGTAGCCCTGGGGAAACCCGGGTGCCTTGGTCAAGTCAATAACCCAGCCTGTCTTGGGTTGTGCCCTCATCAGTGTATGTGAGATGTACCTCGTTTCAGGATATGTGATTTTTTTTTACAACGTAGGTCAGGGTGTCGTCGTGTTTGGGTGAACGGCGGGTCGCACATGATCAGAACAGCGCCCACCACTGGAGCTCCAAGGCTTCGCAGGAGCACAACGCAAATCGATCCAGGCTGGGGGAGAGATGGATGGAGTTTGCTGTGGAAGCCACTACTCATCTGTGGAGAGCCTTTTGTGGGGAGGCTCGCTGCTGACATCACGGGAGGGGGGGGGGCTGGAGTTGTCAGCCCGGAATGAGTCCAGACCCCTGGCTGTGACAGTGATTCGATCTCAACTGAAAACCGAGTAATAGTGACTGGGGGGGTGTGTGCTTTCCAGCTGGGGGGGTGAGGAAGCAGTGACTCAAACCTGCTTCCTGATCACGCTTCGCTCGCACCTCCACCTCCCTCCAGCTTCTTGGAGGTTCCATGTTGCCGGTAACATCGCTGTGTGAATAAATCTTCTGCCCTAAAGGTCTTGGGTGGATCATCTACTGCTTTTGTGTGCTGAAGAGCAGCCTCCACAGTTGAGAATAAAAGCCCCAAGACATAACACTTCACATAGGTTTTTATGGAGGTGCCCGCTCTATTACAAAATATCAATACAAACACCGTGAAAATATGCACAGAATATAGACCACCAGACGACAATATATACAAATATATATTTGTATATTGAGGCGGACAATGCAGGTCCGGAAAGTTAAAATCCAAACTAAAATTTTGTTTCAACCAACTAGCTGCGTCACAGTCTCAGAGTTATCAGCTGATTGGTTCAAACAAAATCTTCGTCTGGATTTTTACTTTCTGGACGTGAACTGTCCACCTCTGCAAACATACATCAGTTTGGATCATTCACGTTTGTGCGCATGTCAGGTACAGAGTTTTTATGACCATTTTTCTTTATTTTACAAAAGTCATATACCAAATAAGCTGATCGCCACAAACCTTTGCAAATGTCTCGAGATGTACGTGGTTTGAACCCAGTCTCCCAAAAACGCCGTGGGTAGTGTTACTTATAAATATAAATTTAAATATAACAACGCCGATGCCTTTACAACAGGCAACGCGCTTTAGGAGAAATTTTAGACTAAATGCAAAACAGGTAATACCCAGTCTAGAATAACAAATAAAGCGCAAATGGAGAAACCGAGCGGATTCGTTCAGCGTGAATTTAATTAATCCTGCGCGTCCAAGCACGCAGATTTTTGCATTAAGTCGCGCGCTGTTTTGCACTGCTTTAAGTGCACTTTGCTGACTGCATACTGAGCACTGACAAAAGCGCGCCAGCACAATTAACGCGGATCCCCGCCGGCACAGAAATACGGCAACGTAAAAGCGGCGTATATCTCCTGGCAACAATGTCTACAGTGCTAACTTTGTCATCCAGTTCTCAAAATCGTTTTAAGGCATCCATGTTTGATACATTGTAGATGCTTAAAAATTGGTAAATGGACACTCTGTTGATATAAGTAAGGGCACCTTATTATGGATAGGTAGTTACTGATGGTGTTGATAGATAAATATATCGAGCACAATCTTCTGGTTTTAGTTACAAAACGCATTGCTTGACAACAGCAGTATGATAATTAAACAAAAGTAGTTAGATTGCTTTATTTGGTTTAAGATTTCAGGCACGTTTCGGATCTCGGTCCATAAGCTTCATACAGTCGACCGAAAGCGGAGAGGACTGTCTGATCTCAAAGCTTCTCCATACTTGTAAGCTGGCTACATGTCTCGGTCATTTCCACGGAGCTCGAGATAGGCTAGGTGCTCAGACTGGACTCCGTCCAGCCAGCGGAGCTGTCCCATTTCATTGTAAACACCAGCCTCCGCGGCGTCCGCCTCAGCCTGAAAAGTTTGCAGACGGCCGCCCGGTACTTCTTGGACATGATGTTGTAGAGGATGGGGTTGATGGCAGCGCTGAGGTAAAATAACACGAAGGAGACCAGGTTGCAGTACTCGCTGATCTGCGACATGAGGGGCGAGCCCGCCTCGGAGGACTTGGAGAATAGATAGCGTCCCACGTGGAAGGGCAGCCAGCAGAGGACGAAGGCGAGCACGACGACCACTGCAAAGAGACGGCGAGCGGGTACGCTTAAAGGAATTAAGATGAATGAAATTGCATGCCCCGAATGGGTTCGTTATCCCACACCCATGCATCTCCGTTGTATACAGCATCAGTATCACAAAAAAACTTTGTATCTAGAGTGAAAATTGTAAGGGTACAATTATTCGTTTATTACAATTATTTCGATTCAAAACGGATATAGACATAATAATAATAATTGATAATTTATTAATCCCCGTGGGGAAATTCTTTTTACGCCTCCCTCAACTTGCTATTTGTAGAGCAAGCTGTCCGCGAAGGGCAGCCACCTGTTGGGGTGCCCAGGGACCTGGGGATTAAGGGCCTTGCTCAAGGACCCGCAGACGTGCTGAGGCACAACATGACAACATGACAAGAAACCGTTTGTGAGGCTGGGTATCATGGCTGGGTATCATCAGCGCGCTAAGCTGTCTTTCTCGGGGTTATGCGAAGACGTCGCTGGCCTAATTCTTCGGGGGTTCCTCTATGCTGTGCATCTTCAGCGTATCATTATGCTTTTTGGTATGCGTATGTTTTAAGTCCTAATGGCAAATAATGCATAAACATGTGTATATGCGTTTATAGCCTATTACAAGTGAATCTTGGTTGAAACTGAATGATCTGAATTCTCCTGTCTATATAGTTGTATAATAAGTCCAATTTAATACACTGTCACATCACATAAATTTGTTTTTAGCGGAATAGACAGACACAGATATTATAACTTTGCGGCACTCTGCTTTAGTAGACAAAAGAAGACTGCTGTCGGAGCAAAAACTTGTGCGTTTCACATCGGGACATTCGATTGATTGCATCTTTGGTTTTCTGAGTATGCTACGAAATCTTAAACACTAAATAAAAAACTCTCCGGGAATGCGACTAATTTCTATATTAGTGACAATTACAGCAGGGATATCCTTGTTGATTTAGCTACGTGTATGCTAGGATATCATTTTCAGTAACAGGAAACTAAGTGGAAATCAATTTTCTGAATGGGAAATTAAATGAAAACTACTCTGGTAATTTGAATTTCCACGGACAAAGTTTGCGCATTGTGCGCAATTCGGTCAAAATCATCCTTTGGTCACAAATATCATTGTAAAAAGTAAATAATTAAAGACTGCCACTAACATACGACCTATGTGACTTACGAGGACTTGCACATACGACCAAATGTTTTTATATAATAGAGCCTACAGCAGGGTCTAAATGTATGGTATGTAGAAAAGAAAATCGGACGTTGTACATAGTATAGACTTTCTAGTGCGCATTGCGCGCCTAACGATATTCTCAGACTGAATTAAATGTCAGTGCGATATTCTGTTCCGGCATACTTCCATTTCGATGTACAACCATTTTGTTGGAAAGGAACCTAGTGCTAAATCTGGGACAGTCAGTATAAAACACTCATCTGCCAAATTTCTTACCCAGCATTTTTACAGTTTGCTTATTATTCTTGTCTCGACTTGAGATATTGGGCCCCATGGACTCCCGCTTTCTCCTCCATAGGCGTCTCCCGACAAGACTATAGAGGATCGTCAAGCACAAGACGGGCAGAAAGAAAAAGACACTTGAGACCCACACCATGACGGTCAACAGTCCCGAGCGAATGGCGTACTCCGTCGCCTTGCACTCGTTAGTCTCCCAGGGGTCGGTTCCGTTCTCATGCTCGACCCCGACCAGCACGAATATGGGACCCGCGCTGAAAAAGGCTACCACCCACAGGGCAAAGATGACGGCCCTCACCCGGCCCTTAGTCACCACCACCTTGGCCCTGAGGGGGAAGCAGATGGCGAAGTAGCGTTCCACGCTCAGCGCCGTGATGTTCAGTATGGTGGAGTAGGTGCAGCTCTCGCTTACGAACTGGAAGAGCTTGCAGAGCTGCTCGCCAAAATTCCACGGCCGGTACCGCCAGATCCGGTACAGGTCCAGGGGCATACACAGGAAGATCAGCAAGTCCGAGAAAGCCATGCTGGACAGGTACAGGTTGGTGGTCGTCCGCATGTCCTTATACTTACCGACCACTAAAATAGTCATCACGTTCCCCACGACTCCTATTAGGAAGAGCAGCGCGCATGTGACGGTTATTCCGGTCAAGATGGGAACAGGGAACAGGTTCACGGGGTATTCGCTATGCCAGTCCGTCCCATTTTCCCATTGGTCTCTGTCCTTTAGGCTGCAGTTACACGAGCAGTTTGGATGATCAGTCCAGTTATTCATCCTGCGGGTGTTATATGTCAGACGCGGATGTCAGCACCTCACTGAAGTTTACAGCGACAGCATCCCCAACTCATCATCTCCCAGTCCGAGCTACAGGCACCAACCAACACAGACATCGCGGAGCGGACGTATAGGAGATCTATAAGTCATTAATAACCATCCTCAGAATGATATTAACCTTACAAAAGCATGATCTCACCTGCGATCAGAATCAAATGCTACGTATCCACACATTTACTCGAATTCCGGTCTTCGGCATGTATAATGGAAATGCCACATTGATAATCAACCGTCAGAGTTTACAGTCTCAGGTTGTACACATCTTGGCTTTTGTAATTTATATTTCTTTAATATCAGGATCACAGTGCGACTTGCTATGAGCACCATAAAGCCGGCAAAAAAGTGGCGTTAAAGTCGATGTCAGAAGAGCCGCGAATACGATCGATGACAGGGGAACTGGCAGATGTCCTGGGAAGTCTTTGCTCTTCCACAGTCAAGTGTCTTCTGCGCGGTGCTGAAGGTGCGGAGAAAAAGGCTTGCTCACACATGCGCACTTCCCTAGGGGTGTGGTGTCCAGGGCCGCTGGAAGTCACCATATACCCGCATATTCACTTAACTGGGGAGAAAACTGCGCAGACTTGGGAAAACATGCAAACTCGAGAATGGGAATCGAACCCACAAGCAGGGAGTCGTGAGTCTACGCCGCTATCGTCTCAGTGACCATAAATACTACAGCTGTGTGCTGACTGTATGGGTAAACCGAAAACAGGCAAGCTAAAGATATTAGTTTGAGGATAAAGGGAGATTAGCCTATTATGAACAAATTAAAGATATATAAATAAAACCTAAGAGAGACAGTATATCTAGTGAAACAGAACGCCGTGGGCTGGGTACTGGCGTAGAAAAGAAGTTCCGTTATTCGTCACGGAGCTATTTCTCGGTTTGTTTATTTTTTATTACAAGATAGGCTACTGTCAAAAATTAGAGCGGAAAACGAGTTAGTAGCAGATGAGACATTAAATCAAAGAAAACGTCTTTCTGGACAAATGAGTTTTAGGAAAAAAAGAAGGCTGTTTTTACGACCAGATTGTGCACCTGTTGATGTGAACGAATGATTTGTTCGACTTTAAACATTACCGCCACTCGATGGCGCCGTATGCATTTACAAGAGACATTTATGCAGTCCCCGGTTAAGAACGTCCGACTTACGGACAACTTGTACTGCCATAATGCCTGTTATAGGCTTATTAAAAATTCGGGTTAAATACAATTGCCAATAATAACTAACACACTCACTACAATGTAACGCTCATGAAAACATTTCATGCTTCAACGGTTCGTCGACGTTCCTCCACCCTTAGGTACTGTACAGTATCAGATGTAGATTGGGAGAGCATGCGGGGTCACTGGAAAAGGGTATGTGGCGCTCTCGATATTTCTGCAAGAGGACGAAGGTCCAAGCTTTTTAGTCCTGGTGCTCATAGTCTTGCTGTATGGCTATGAGACTTGGACGCTATCCAGTAAGCTGAGACAAAACTGGACTCCTTTGGTACTGTGTCTCTTCGAAGAATCCTTGGGTACCGCTAGTTTGACTTAGTGAGTCCCGAATGTGGCACATGATCTACATTGTGAGGGAGCATCAGTTACAGCTCTACGGCCATGTGGCGCGTTTCCCTGATGGTGATCCGGCTCGCAGAATCCTCATTGCTAGGGACCCAGGCGGCTGGACCAGGCTGCGGGGACGCCAATGTAACACCTGGCTGCGGCATTTCCGGAGGGTGGACTGGATCGTGTGTTTGGCTGGGGGATCGCCGTCCAGGATCCCGAGGAGTTTCGCCGTATAATGGGTGTTTCAACGCGCTGCATCAGCGCATGCTCCTCAACTTGACCTGACCTGATGTACTTTGCAGTCGACTGTATAACGATTGTGTGGCTGATGAATGCGGGTTAATCGATGGCTGGTAACTGAGGAGTGCATGATGTAGCGAGATAAGATAACTGTGAGGCTTTCAAAATCTGGTTTTACAGCAGCATACTTGCGAATCCAGTAAAACCAGTTTATCACGGAGTCTGGACAGGATATGTAACGCATTACTGATTTCCGCAGGTTTTTGTGCCTCTCGGAGCTTCGAATCTTTCATTTCTGTGAACTTTAACTTACAGTTTATTTGTGATGTGACTGTAAGCGCCAGAATGCCGAAGCGTGCTTTGCTAACGTTCTATTTCAAAATCCAAATATACACGGTAAGATATGACTTGGCCAGAAACTTAAAGGAAAATGAAAGTGCCGCACACTGGCGTGTTATTGGAGGTGGTTGGGGAGGAAACTGTGTCCCAGCCACAGTTTGACTTATCTCTCTGTGTATCTAGCGAGTTAGATTACAAGTACTTTTTTGGGCTTGTGTGTGTCGCAGGGTGTCGATGCTACACTGTTGAAAAGGGGGAGGATCGGTGGCTTCCCTGGAATGCAGAGTCACGGCAAGAAACAAGGCTTCTCGTGTCAAAGTAATTTAATTCGTGATAAACGTATTAGGCCTGTGGTTGGCGGCTTGGCAATTTCTCTCTGGAAATCCGTGAATTAATCTAGATTAAACTGGGCAGTCAAGCGTGCATACGCAACAAAATCCCTAGACTTTTCTTATTGGGTTTATTCACGCTAACAAATCGAGCTGTAGGTACGGCATGCGGGCATATGACGTTTGGAGTGACTTTCGTCTGTTTGACATCACACCGTCTTCTCACATTCCGGAGAGAATCACGCAACCGGGTCTTAGGATACACAGGAACGGTTAGACACATCTGATGGCCGCCGGTGTCCCAGGGAGATAACCGAGAGCAAAATGTCCGAGGCATGAGCGACGGCGTGCGGGGAGATGAAAGCAGACAGGGCTGTTCTTTCTCTCCAACGCGATTAGCACGTGCATTTCCGCGAGTAAAGCAAAATGCAAGAAAGTAAGGAGGAAACTGGCAGACTAGGTCCTTCTACGGTTGACAATGCCCCCAGCGTCTCCGTGTGCCCGGAGTGTCCGTATCGCATTAAAATAAAGACAAACAGCAACTCCGTGCTGGGCGGTCCGTTTGCAGAAGGAGCGGACGGATGCCCTGCCCAGCCCGTGGCGCAGCGCACACGCAAGCCATGCATTAATCACTCTAGCCTTCGACCTGCTGGAGCTCCGGCAGCACCAGGTTTTCGCTTCATAAGGTATGTTTTCTACTTCTTTGCATACTGCGACCCGGGATCGGCAGGGCAGATGAAACGTAGGGACTTAAAAATGCTAGTGGTCCGTCGCCGGGTTAAACTGCCGGAAAGCGAAGCGCTCATAGTGCCACAGTAATCAAAACCGGCTAATGCAACCCGTAGTTGGAATATGCATATCTTATTGTTTTGGTATATTTCCTTACCATGAAGTTCATGTGAAACAGCCATTTAGCAAAATAAATAAATAAAAATAAATAAATAGGTGGAGACTTCACCACCCTACCCCCAATTCTCAGCCCAAAGTAACACCCTTGTATATATAACAATGGCTTATGCATTTTGTAAGTCAGCTGAGGTCCATTTACCGTATATGAACAGAAGCACTCTTAACTTCCACAGGCGATTTTCTGTCCTGGGGAAAAGGCAAGAAGTGATCAGGATCTTCCTACATTGGGAGATGTACCCAGGCTGGCTCTGTGCTTGTGCTCCCTGTACCATGAGGCAGTTTCTCTGAATCTACCTGCCTTTTCACTTTTCATTCGCCTTTCAGTGCAGCTAAATGAAAAACAGCCTATGGACACATCCTGTCAAATGTTTACTTGCTTTTTAAAAGAGTCTCTTAAAGAAAACCGATAACTGCCACGTCTGGTGAATGAGCGAGCAAAGTTTCATCCGGTAGCCGGTGAAAAGCAGGAACCTCTGGGGCTTGTCAGCCAGTCTGGGTGTGACCCTGTGTCCCCCAGCATGTCCACACATGATGTCACTATGAGTGAACGGGCACCTGCTCTAAGGATGTCACACCCACAGGCCGAGGAACTGTGAGGCGGAGGGAATGAGCTGCTATGTTGGAAGGTGGGGGTGTGGGAGGGGGTGTGGTGATATGCTTTAAATGGGGACTGCTTAACAGCTCACGCCCCCGATTATGCTGCGTTATGCCGTCTCTGAGGATGGGGGGGTGAATCATTCCAGCGGAGAGTAAACAGTGTGAGCCGCGCTGGATTGACTTTGTGGGTGGGTGTCCACAGTGTGGTTGGCCAAGGCCTCAGCACTGCTGTATAAACTGGGGCCTGGGGGGGGGGGTAACTGTCTTAAATGGCCTTGGATTACTTGGGTTTGTGGTTATAATTACAGTGTAGCAGTATGCAAGGAAGTAATGGAGCGTAATGAGGGCTGTAATGTGCTGGGTATTACAACAGAGGGCATAATGGTCAAAGCACTACACTGTGTTGTGTAATGAGGGCTGTAATGTTCTGGGTATCGCAGCAGGGGGCATATTGGTTAGAGCACTACAGTCTGGAGTGTAATAAGGGCTGTAATGTTCTGGGTATCACAGCAGGGGGCATATTGGTCAGAGAATTACAGTCTGGAGTGTAATGAGGACTGTAATGTTCTGGGTATCACAGCAGGGGGCATATTGGTTAGAGCATTACAGTCTGAAGTGTAATGAGGACTGTAATGTGCTGAATTTAACAGTATTAGGAGGAGTGGATAGAATTCTGGTCTGAGCAGGGCTGTGGTGAGTCCTCTCTTCCTGTGCCCCTCCAGTCCCCCTGCCTGTAATGGTTATAATGTGACAGGTGCATGGTAGTAATGCCCTGTGGTCCAGCTGGCTGCCTCCCCGCAGCCCAGCTCACGCATCGACCTTTTGGACAGCAGCAGTTTGCTTTGGTGGGAGTGATGTTTGCACTTCTCAAGCTGCCAACATGGTGATCGCATCTCAAAGGAGCCTTGGGTACTTGCTGCTTATACAGCTGCACGCTTTGGATCGTTTCGGCTGGGGTCCAACTGCAGGTCCCCCCCAGGCTGGGCTGTCTGTAGCATCATCAGCCTGGGCGCTGGGTCCTGCTGTGTGTCACTCTCCTCATTGAACAGCCTTGGTGTGGAAGCTATACTTCCTGTTACATCGCTTGCTTGTATTTAGTCGTATTAGTTGCATTATGTCTGAAATCTCACTGTCACTTTGAACATAAACATTCTGCGATACTGAATGCCACTGAGCCATGTTCGCCATGCAGCTGCTCTACACACCTCGCTTAATTTGCTAATGACATCGCATGTGCGTCCTTAGTCATCTAGTCTTTTTGAATTTGGGCTCTTCTGCTTTCCAGGGTGAGTGCCATTCGCTCATTTGGTCACCAGGGGGCAGAGTTGGTTTGCGTCACAGTTTTTTTTTTTTTTTTCTTTGATGCATTCAGGAATCTGCCAAAAAAGTCACAGAAGTTCAGCAAAGGCTTTTCAGCTGAACTGTTTTGGATACCATGTGACTCCTGGACTTTTCTTATGATATAAATGGGGGGGGGGGGGTTCCCCATTAGAGAGAGAACTGCACCTTAACCTTAATGTATCGTAATTTATTTGTATTTTTTTTTCTAAATGATTGTGTTTATTTTTGTCTAGTGCTATATTCTTTTCCCATTGTTCTTCCAGTTCCCTTTTTGTTGAAATTCAACATGGATAAATGTGT
Organism: Brevimyrus niger; assembly: GCA_015164015.2. NCBI lineage: Eukaryota > Metazoa > Chordata > Actinopteri > Osteoglossiformes > Mormyridae > Brevimyrus > Brevimyrus niger. The sequence continues at coordinate 24,706,768 of JAABNY020000082.1, read as the reverse complement.
ATCGGGGTGTTTAAGCAGTCGAATTTGGAGCAAGTGGGAGAGAGAGGAATCGGGTTAGAGAGGCTCTGTACTCAGTAGCTGAGCTTACAGCACATTAAGGGGTGTTTTGCAAACCTGCTCTGCTCAACATCCTCTTCGTGTTGCCAAACTGTGGTGGTGCTCTAGACATGGGAGCTGATTACACATATAGAAGGGGGTGGGCCTCTGCTCCCAGCTGGCCCAGGTGGAGTGACTGATGGTTTGTTAGGCCCCGCCCCCGGAGGGGCTCAGCCTATCAGTGTTTTGGGTAGGCGGTGCTCCTCCCACTTGGACAGACAGCGGTGCAGCAGTGGAGGGAGAGAGTCGTGTAGGCGAGCACCGTGTGGACGTGTACAGGACAGCAGAACCAAGATGGGGGCTCCTTGGGGGCAGGTCAGTGACATGGCACATGTTCCTGTGTGTCTGTAACTGTGTGTGCATGCATGTGTGTGTATGTGCGTGTGTTTGTGGGTCGGCCCATGTGCCATGTGTGGTTTTTTGTGTGAGTATATGTGTGTGACGCTGTATGTGCATGTGAGTGTGTGTATTTTGTGTGCATCTGTGTGTATGTATTTTAGGGTGTATGTGTGTTTTTTTGAGTGTGTGTCTGTGTGTAAAAGCATGAGTTTATCTGTAATGTGTGTAACTGTGTGTTTGGCAAAACGAGAAACTGTCTACAGTGTCTGAAGTGTATGTGTTACATGCTGATACCGCCTGTTATTGTTATATTCTAACACCTAATCTCTGTGTCATATTCTAACGCCGTGTGTGTCTCTGTGTCATATCCTAACGCCGTGTGTGTCTCTGTGTCATATCCTAACGCCGTGTGTGTCTCTGTGTCTTGTATCCTAACGCCGTGTGTGTCTCTGTGTCTCGTATCCTAAGGCCGTGTGTGTCTCTGTGTCTCGTATCCTAACGCCGTGTGTGTCTCTGTGTCTCATATCCTAACGCCGTGTGTGTCTCTGTGTCTCGTATCCTAACGCCGTGTGTGTCTCTGTGTCTCG
>JAABNY020000082.1:24688277-24701341 GCA_015164015.2 Brevimyrus niger | reverse complement strand
GTGTCCGACCTGCAGACTTGAACTGAGGGTTAGGGTTAGGGTTAAGCCCTTACCGCTCAGGATGGAGAAGGGCGTTCGTCATGGCCGGGCAGGACAAAGCATCCAGGAGTGGGAGGGGGCTGTCTGGGGGTGCAGTCACATCTCTACTGTGCAAGATGGCATTCTGCAGGACACCCCCCCCCACCCCGCCCGTCGCACGCCTGAAACCCGAGGCTGTCCCAGATGACACACCTGATCCGCCACCCCTGCGGTCTGCTCACGCCGCTCCTGCCCTCCTCGCACCCTGTGACTCTGCGCTACCCGAGACGTGACCCCCCCGACACACTGCGTCTCAGGTTCTCGGAGGAGCTCCTGTCGTTCCCTAACATCTTTAAGGATGCAAAATTTGCCTCCTCGTGGTTCTGGACACTGCCAGTCTGGAGGGTAATATTAATGTTGGTGTTGGCAGGCTCAGGCGACATCACTTCCTGTTGACGTCTCTCATCTTCCTGTCCACCCAACACCCCCCACCCCACCCCAATCAGCCACACGGTTCGGCGCCAGACTGTGAAGAGGAGTGAGGTGCGGCAAATGCCGACTCTGCCGCGGGGCGGGGGCGAGGACCTGGTGCGGGACGAGCAGGTTTCCAGCAGGAAGGTGAAGCTCCGCCCCCTTTTCCGTCGGCGCCTCCTAGGGCACAAAATGCCGCCGTCTGGTTTTCAGTCTTCATCGCCACGGCCTGCGCACTCTGTCTTCCTTCCCACCCACCCGCCATCCATCAGGGCCGTGTACCCTGGAGGCGTCATGGGTGTCCATCAGGGTGTGGCTCATGTGGGGGCAGGACACCCGCAGACTGAGGGGGGCGTTGATTTTCTTTTGTTTTTTTTTCATGTTGCAAATGCAGCGCAACTTATTTTCATGCCTTTTCTTAAATGGGTGTCTAGAGTAAGTGTCACACTCTCTCACTCGCGATTCACTACTATCATGCACTGCAAGCATTGATTGGTTCATTTTTAGTTGAGTCCCCTTCGAAACGTGTGCTTCTGTGCCACCCAAACCGCTGTTTGTAGCGGCCGCTGTCTGGACTAAGACAAATTAAGTAAGACTATTTGGCTATCGGGCTCCCCCTCAAAGCAGTATGTCAGTGTGTGAAGAAGAAGAAATACACTTTATTAATCCCCGTGGGGAAATTCTTTTAACGCCTCCCTCAACTGGCTCATGTAGAGCAAGCTGTCCTCGAAGGGCAGCCACCTGTAGCGGCGCCCAGGGAGCTGGGGGTGAAGGGTCTTGCTCAAGGACCCGCAGACGTGCTGTGGCTGGGTTTGAACCGGCGACCTTGTGATTACAGGCACACGGCTTAGCCCACTGAGCCACACGCTACCCCAACATAGGCCTAATAACAGTCATGTGACTGGGTATGAAGGTTACACTGGTTAGCTCACATTGGCACAGTGCAACATTATACTGAGTGCTACATGTTAGCTTAGAAAAATTAGTTAACTATCAAGCTATTTAAAAAAATGTTCTGCAAATATGTCCTTTAGAAGCATATAATACATATTTTAATTATACGTAGTGGTGCCTAAATGCGGTTTAAAGTAGATGTATGAAAGGAGAGAAAGTTGACAGGGATGGCAGTGGTCCTGGTGGACTTCAGCATACACATGGTTAGGGCATTGCCACCTACTTTGTGACATTTCTAAGCTGTTTTTTGTTTTTGTTGGTATTAAGTGGCTCATTGGGCTAAGCCTTTGTGCCTGTGTTCGGAAGGTTGCTGGTTTGAGCCCCACCTCAGCATGTCTGCAGGCCCCTAACCTCTAGCTCCTTGGGTGCTGCAACAGGTAGCTGCCTGTCACAGCCAGCCTGCTCTCACCTACAGAGAGGCATAAAGAGAACTTCCCCATGGGGGGGTCAATAAACTATCTATTATTAACCACCTTTTTTAAATGCATAACCTTGCATTCACGGTGGCAGTGATTTTTTACATTGGTGATGACAGATAAGAACATGCAGTATATACAGTTAATTATTTACTAAAGCACTGGATTTCTAAATTACCCATTGTTTTTCATTCAGGCAAAGCTAAATTCATTGTGTGCCCCTCAAAAAAAGGGATGCATGACACCACCGACTCCATTCAGGGCCTATTGTATGCACTCCAGTACAAAAAAAGCAGCCAATGAGATGCCACCAATCAAAGGCCAATCACAAGTACCCTAGAATCCAAAGCAGCCAATGAGATGGGTCCCATCCACTTGGCTTGGCAGCTAAGTGTTCAGTACTTATTAATATGTTCTTCCTTCCTCAGAAACAACTGGAAGACTACTTGAATAAGTTGCTCAAAATGCCCGCGTACCGCAATTACCACGCGACAGTAAGTCTGACCTTTATCCTTCCCACCTTCCTGAATAGTGACAGTGCTTTGGAGTGTCGTGTCTTGATATGTGTTTCTTCATGGCCAGTAAAGATGCACCATTGGTCCTTCTCCCTGAACTTTAGATGGAGTTCATCGATGTGAGCCAGATGTCCTTTGTCGGTGATTTGGGTCCAAAAGGCCTGTAAGTCGGTGGCTTCTTGGTGTGTTTATGACAGACCTTCCGGAAGCATCCGAGAGCACTGGCTCAGGGCTGTACTTGAGTATACTTGTGTAGCTGGTTCTTCCTTCGATCAGCTGCGATGTCCTACGTTGGCCCTTTGAGTTGGAGAATGAGACCTGCAGTGTCCCCTCTTAGTCGTAAGGCGAAGCCAGAGAATGTAAGCAGATCCCTACTGTGAGGGATTATAGCTCACAGGATTACAGGATCACAGACCTTTGTCAGTCCTAAGAGGGGCTCCTCTGTTCTGCCTTAGAGCGAGGTTTTTGACATGGATGAAACGGCTTGTAAAAAAATAAATAAATAGCACAGTTCTGTTTTAAGATGCAGTTTTCTGACACAGCCGTCCATTCCCCCCCCCCCCCCCATAGGGAAGGCATGGTGCAGAAGAGGTCAGGAGGCCATCGTATCCCCGGCTTAAATTGCTGTGGCCACACCAAAGCGTGCTACCGCTGGTCCAAGCGGTCAGTACGCACTCCGCCTGTCGCCGAGCCACACCTGCCCCATAAACCACTCACCCTTCTGTCGTTATCGCCCCCTGCAGGTGGTTGGTGGTGAAAGATTCATTCCTCTTGTACATGAAACCCGACTCTGGATCCATCTCCTTCGTCCTCCTGGTGGATAAGAAGTTTAGCATCAAGATGGACTCCAAAGACACGGAGACCAAGCATGGAGTTCGCATCGACAGCTTGTCCAGGTGCTACACCCCCTTATCCCCCCCCCCCTCCGCTTGACGTACCTAATGAACATTCGGCCAACGTTCCACACGCATTCTTACGACATCCTGCATTTTTTTTTGTCATTCCAAATAAGTTTTATCACATGTCTTTGTTCTTCATGTTTTATCGACATTCTACATTAATGTTATCATTCCCCGGGCCTTTGCTGACACCTGTGTGTGTTCTGTTAACAGTCCACACGTTCACTTGGCAAACGTTCATTCCACAGTTTCTTGTATTGAATTTTACTGTATTGCATTGAAACATGCAGTATCACCTCCTGCAGGACACTGGTGCTGAAGTTTTCCAGCTACCGGCATGCGCGCTGGTGGGGCCAGACCATCGAGGACTTTGTGCAGAGGCACGGACAGGCGTTCCTGCAGGACCACCGCTTTGGGTCCTTCGCCAGGGAGGAGGAGAACACCCTGGCCAAATGGTAACCATAGTGATGCCACGGCACCTGCTGCACCTTTTCTTCTGCCCATCGTCGTTCTCACCCTGCCCGTCCATTTTACAGAGCCGTGTGTTTGTGTTTGTGTGTAACAAAAACCTGTTATTTGGATGTGGGGACCATTTTTCAGGATCTGCGAATGCAATCAAAATACAAGACATTTTGACATTTTTAGTATTTTGTTTGGTTACTTATGGTTAAATTGAGGGCTGGTTGGGGGTTAAGGTCATCATGTAGGGATTATGGTTGTAGAGTCCCCACAAAGATATAATTATAGACAAGTGTGTGTGTGTGTGTGTGTGTGTGTGTGTGTGTGTGTGTGTGTGTGTGAGTGTTGCATCTGCGTAAAGTCCTTTTGGAGGTTGTGGTTCTGATGATCCACCCGCAGGCCTGTTATCAAAATGGATGAAGTCCCCTTATTGTTGTCCTTGTCATTAAGTTTTATAAAGTATTTTCTTAAAACTGGAATTTTGACTGGTTTGCTTTTTCGCTGATTATTGAAGCCCAGCTCATTCTGTCGCCTCTATCTCTGCCGCCTTCTTCTATTTATATGCCGACTTCCTTCTCCCTTTCAAACCTGCTGTTAGCTACTAGACCCCCCTGCTGTGCCACAAACCACAGTCCACCTGCTTGCAGATGAGATTCTGACAGCTGGTGCATCGGAGTCCTGCAGCTGGAAATGTTGAAATAGAACCCAGACAGAGCGCATGGTGGTCAACATCCAACAGGGCAGAATATCGGTGGCTGTGAAAGGAAGTGAGAGTTCAAACTGACGTTTTTAACTCGAGACATGTTCCTTCTGCTTTCTAGGTACATCAACGGGAAATCCTACATGGAGGATGTAGCCAACGCACTTGAAGCTGCCAAAGAGGAAATCTTCATAACCGATTGGTGGTGCGTTGGCAAAGCCGGGCCGATTACGGGACTGGCTCGAACCCGCTGGGGAGCAGCTCTCAAGTTACCATAGCAACCTTGAAACGGGCTGGTGGCATGCTGGAGGGAAAGATGTGGTGGGTGGTGGATCGTGGAGGAGGTGGATGCAGTCTCTGCTGGATTCCTTGTGCGCTTCAGAGTCTTCTGGAATGTTCCAGGATTGCAGCAGAGGTTTTATGAAGTTCTGAGGCATCATGGGCACCGTGTGAGCCACCTTGACCCATCCCCTCAGCTTCCTGTCCCTTCACCGTCCCCCTGTCCACCCCCAAGGTTTCCGCCGCTGCCTGCACAGCCCATCCCCTGTCGTAGGCGTGTCACCAGAGCCTGTAACTGGAGTAACTGGACGACCTTCAGGCTCATCCATTATTAAATCGGGAAACCCAAGGCTGCACGGCCTGGGCAGCTCAGCCAGGGGGAGGCAGTCAGTGAGCTGGGAGCCAAGTGTGGCAGTCAGTTAGCTGAGCGGTCAGTGAGTTGGGAGGTCAGCGGTGCAGTCTGTAGGCTGGGAAGTCAGCGGTGCAGTCTGTAGGATGGGAGGTCAGCGGTGCGGTCTGTGAGCTGGGAGGTCAGCGGTGCGGTCTGTGAGATGGGAAGTCAACGTTGCAGTCTGTGAGGCCTGCACAGTTTACTGTTTAGGATTATCTGAGGCTGGGATGTGAAGCTGTTTGTTCATTAAAGCAAATCCCACGGCTTCCCGTAGTGCTGCTCCCTCACCATGGACTGTTCCACTTGCTCTTGCTGGGTTCATAAGACAGCCGGGGTGGGGGGGAGGGGCAGTGTATGACTGTGTGACTCTTCCCATGATCCCCTGCACTCCCTGTCGGTCCCCAGGCTGAGCCCAGAGATCTTCCTGAAGCGACCGGTGATGGAGGGCAACCACTGGCGGCTGGATTGCCTCCTTAAACGCAAGGCGGTGAGTGGAACCATTTATGCAACCCCCACTCCCACCCCTGTCAGTCCTAGCGCTCTTATTGGCTGGGAAAGAAGGGGACAGGTCTCCTTGACAGCTGTTGCAATCCTGGTTGGTCAGTGACTGATCATGTGTCACTCCCTCTGTACTATACAGTATGTTCCACATAGTTCCCCAAGTAATCATCAAGTACTTTGACTTAAAGATGGATTTGGAACACTTGTCTGTGTGATACGTTGTGGAACACCATACAAGACTAGCAGACACCAGGGTGTGCAATGAATAGGGAGTGACTTGGGGCATCGTTTGAGTCCAGGGGTCTATTTTTAGATGCAAACTTTCACTTCCTGGTAATGCACATGACACTGGCACTGGTTACTTTCTGTTGCTTAGCAACAAGGCGTGCGGGTCTTCGTGATGCTCTACAAGGAGGTGGAGCTCGCACTGGGCATCAACAGCGAGTACAGCAAGCGGACACTGCGGCACCTGCACTCCAACATTAAGGTGGGCGTTTCCCCCCCTTTACTTTCCAGACAAAACCGGTTTGTCGCCGTCGCCTGGTGACAATCTCCTAGCCGACGCCATGCCGCCCACAGGTTATGCGGCACCCCGACCATGTCCAGTCTGCTGTCTTGCTGTGGGCGCACCATGAGAAGATTGTTGTCGTCGACCAATCGGTGGCCTTTGTGGGCGGGATTGACCTGGCCTATGGGCGGTGGGACGACCAGGAGCACCGACTGACGGATGTTGGGAGTGTCACGCGCTCGCTGGGCTCGGTCAGTGACTAGAGGAGGGGGACGCATCCAGAACTCTCGTTTTGATATCATGTTTAGCTGCTGAAGATTTTTATGGCCCTAATTTCTTTTCCCTTTTTAAAAGTATTTTGTTTGATTTATTTGATGCTTTTTATCCAATGCAGCTTAGAGTAGAGGGTGTCACAATTCCTGTGTGCTCCCTGCGATTGTAACTCACAGCCTTTTGATTTGTTTGTGCTACACCTATTGAGCCAATGGAGCATCAGCCATAAATCCATGAACAATCGTGGTGTTTAGCTGCTGCTAAACTGGGAGGTTTTAGTGAGTAGATCCATCTTGGGATATTCAAGGGTATAATAACAGGAGCCCTCATAGGACTTTACCCATAAGTCTTTCAGGGTAATTCCCTATGTGGCCTGTTATGCTTAATTTGCATATGTAATGCATAGATAAATTTGCATAGATAAATATGCAACTAAGGGTGTAGTTATATGCTGCTTTCTGTCAGAACAAATTCTAACATGGATGTAATTTGTGTTTCATTCCATGAAGAGCGGGTTTGACACCCCTTCGTCCACTGCAGCGGCCCAGAGAAATGGCAAGAGCGCCGCCCTAGTGGACACGGTGAATCAGCCACGGTTGAAGGGTGCAGCCCGGAGCCGTTTCAACCTCTACAGACACCTGCATAGACACGGGCTACAGTCGGCTGACAGCGTTAGCAGCCTGGAAAGTTCTGAGGATAGTGAGTGTCCCACTTTCTGTATCTCTCTCCCTCTCACTCCCACACATACAGTCACACACGTGTACAAACATTCATTTACAGGTGAACCAAGCTTAATGAATGTGTGGGGAGAAAAGGCACATGCACTGAATTTGAAACAAGTGACTAAAGCAACCATAAGAATTCAATGTGCCTGGAATAGAGCTGTCACGATTACCCAAACTCAATTACTCAATAATTTGTTATTATTATTCTTAGTACTATTAATGATGTTATTGTTATTGATAATAATAATCATAATAATTGATACTTTATTGATCCCCGTGGGAAAATTCTCTTTACTTATACCCCAAATTACCCTTAAAGCTTAACAGCATCGATTAAAATAATTCTTCTTGATTACTCGGCAATATGGCACATAGCGAATGAGGGTCCGAATAAAAAACAAAAACCGTCAGTTATGTGGAAACGCTTCCCATTCGAAGTGAATGAAAATAGTCACCTGTCAGTATTGCGAAGTAGAACTTAAAATATCACCACAGAAGGACTGCAATGGAAATACATGTTAAAGAAGACATTCAGGTTTGATGAATTCCAAGGCCTCTCAAAGTAGCCAAGTCTGTCTTTGTCATCACTTTGACTCGTTAGTTTGGTTAATTTACTGTATAACAAAATAATTGCTGCTAAAACAAAGGTTATACCCCCGTCACTTAGCCACATCATCTTGCATAATATGGTACGTTGATATTTAAGAGGTTAAAATGAACTAATAATATAAGTCATAGGAGTGCTATAAAAAAGAATAAATCTAGAATCTTGAACATGACTTGGATGCATTCCACCTGCCACAGAAGTGCAATAAATTTGCAATAAAGTGACCAATATCAAAAAGCACGATTTTTTGCTTAGTCAGACAACTTGTCATATTTAAGGTACCTCAGTTTAAAGGGTCTTTATCTTTGTTCGCTTTCAATTAGCCCGAATCCAATTAATCATTAAATTCAATTCTAGCCTGGTTAATTACTATTGTTTGCAATATCATTAGATAACACATTACGCATGGTGCTTTATGTATAAAACTTCATAGGAACACGTCCACAGATAAGTTGGATGTAATAGTGTGTGCGACCGATTTAATGAGCCACAAATGAGAAGTTCCCTTCTGTTGATAAAAGGTGTAGCCATCTTGGATTTTGAACTCGGGATCCTCTGTGCTGCGCCGAGATATTTCTTGGATCTCCGAGAAATGGGAGCTCGGAGAAATGGGAGTTTTCGTTTCTGACAAACCCTTCGAAGACACCCTGTAATTTCTTGCAGCTTTTCATTGTGCCCAGCATGCGGCATGTAGTGTTATGGCAAATTATTGAATTTCCATCATGCATTCAAACGGCTTTCAATAAATTAAAAACAAATAGTTTGATTCAACAGTAATATCATTGACCGCTCTCCCGCGACTAAACGAGCAGCACAACTGCACAGATTAACTTTTTAACATGGAGTTCATGATTATCCATTAATTTCAGTTTTTGCTTTAGAACGATGTGTAAAAATCCAAATCCAAATTTACTTTAACATGCATTTACATTAACATGACAAAAGGGGTCTTCATTATACTCATTCATTAGCCTCTCTAACGTAGCTGAGGGCGGAGTCCAGCAGCGTTTGGTCTGGCTACTACTGTACATAGTTAAGTATTGTTGCCAAGTTTGGACCCTCTTTCCCCTCTTTGTAATTGGTCACACCAGTTAAAGTCTACCTATTCTACTCAAGGGATGTCTTCATCATAACACTATTATGGAGAAAGTATTCATTTTAAAATAGACATTAGAAAAGTACTTCATTTCTTATAAAGACGTTATTGCTTCGCAGGCCTTTGAAATGGCGATTACTTTGAAAATGTATATAAGCTTAAGGAATTCTGTAAATATCATGGATGGCTAGAAGCACAAAAAAATGGGTATTGAAATAGATCAAGCTGACAATGGTGCTTGAATCATGGATTACAAAATTGCTCCTCGCTTACTTTGACATACAATAAGGAGGGAATGATCATTGGAGAAGGACATCATAACTGGATGGATTGATGGAATGGGACAGCAATGCAATGGCTCGACACAATCACAACAGCAACTGTGAGGACACTGGCTGGACTCGACCAGTAAGATCTTCCTACAGATAGCTCATCCATCAAATCATTGTAGCTCGGAATCAAGGTGACGACCCATAACTGAATAACTAAATTCAAATTCAAAATAACTTTTTGTCCCTGAGGGGTAATCAAAGGCACACGGGGCAGTTGAACCAAGGACACAGTGACATGAAGTGCAGCAGTATTTAGAAGATGCTGTGCAAAACTGCAACCAATCAGGTAGATGAGAACTGAATAAATATGTAAAGGGAGGGATTGTTAGTGAGCTTGGGAGGGCTCAAGTGCAAAATGACTGACAGGTTCCGGTCCAGGGAGGCAGGCAGGAAGAGAAGTCTGTGAATTGAGGAGTTGAACAGCCCAGGGAACAAAGGTCATTCTCCTCCTCTGGGTCCTGCAGCCGGGACAGCCAAATCTGTTCAGAACTCTGGACCGAATCCGAAAAAGTTTGAGTTGAAATAATGGAAAACCAATTTATTGGTTGCCAGCCCCAAAAAATTACACCTAAATATGTTTTTTTAGCATTTAAACACAAAAATGAAAAAGACAAAACAAGAAGAGCATGACTCATTTTCCTGCATGTACAAGTTATCTTAAGTCGGTGTTCACAGTTTGACTTCTGAGATTCAAATCGAGCTCTAGGTAATTTTTTTTTCTAACTGGTTGGTTCGACTTTTAAGAAATTTGAGTTCTGATGAGTTCGAGAACTAAGGTAACACTGTATTATATTATATGTATGAATGATTACTTGTTGAATTGTCAGATTAATTGGTAGATTACTTGTTTATTGGTATAATTGATAGTGAGAGTACTAGTCTGGAGTGGCCAATAAGAAACTTTCTCAGTTTTTCTTCATGTCCCTCAACAAACACTGAACTCTCCCCTGGTCCCTCGGTTGGTAAGTCCTGCTGCATATGTATTTCAGAATATGTGTAATAATACAGAGTAGTTGTGGGTGGTTTTCTATGTAAAGAAAATAGAATGGCTCACATGAACCTGATTCGCTATGCTAACTTTACAGAGCAGCTAGCACGAGCCCGAGTAGCTATGTTCAAACTTAATAATTAATTAATAATTAATATAATAATATATTAATTACCAAAAAAAAAACTGGGGCAGCTTGTGGCTCAGTGGGCTAAGCCTTGTGCCTGTAATCAGAAGGTCGCTGGTTCAAGCCCAGCCACAGCACATCTGCAGGTCCTTGAGCAAGACCCTTCACCTCCAGCTCCCTGGGCGCCCCAACAGGTGGCTACCCTTCACGGACAGCTTGCTCTACAAAGAGCAAGTTGAGGGAGGGATAAAAAGAATTTCCCCACGAGGGACAATAAAGGATAAATTAATTCATTAATTATAATGGCCCCTTCTTATTATTTCATTTGTGAACTGTCCCTTTCGAAGGTGTGTGACTGAGGAGTGTTCAGTGTAAACACTCCTGCCGATGGTTACATTGCCAGATATGGAGCCCATAGTGCAGTCTGCCAATAGGAGCTCTGGATATGCAGGATCACAGTCCACTAGATCAGGGTGGTGTGTTTGGGGGGAGGAGGGGGGCAGCACTAATCGATAAGAACATAAGAAATTTACAAGTGAGAGGAGGCCATTCGGCCCATCAATCTCATTTGGGGAGAACTTAACGAATCTTATAGACCTGGATCTTGTCCCCCTCTTAATCTCCTTTGCGCAAAGCTGAACAGATTCAGCTCAGCTAACCTCTCCTCATAAGACATTCCTCTAAGACCAGGAATCATTCTCGTAGCCCTCTGTTGCACCCTTTCCAAGGCAGCAATGTCCTTTTTAAGGTATGGTGACCAAACCTGCACACAATATTCTAGGTGGGGTCTAACCAAGGAATTGTATAATCGTAGCATCACCTCCCTTGACTTAAACTCCACACACCTGGAGATGTAACCCAACACTAGTGAGAGTGGGACATGGAAGCATCAACATACAAACCAAGGTCTCTCACATAATCAGCTACCTTTATTTCAGTGGAATCCATAGAATACCTGTACTTTCATATTTCTGCTCCCTGCATGGATTACCTTACATTTATCTACATTAAATTTCATTTGCCAGGTATCAGCCCAGTCACTAATTAATTCAAGATCCCATTCTAGCCTCTGTGCTGCTAGTTCAGTATCTCCATTACCACCCACTTTGGTGTCATCTGGAAATTTAACCAGTTTACTGTATGTATTGATGTCAATATCATTAATGTAAATTAGGAACAATAGTGGTCCTAAAATTGAACCCTGTGGTAACCCACTATGAACGCAGGCCCACTGTGACATTGTGCCTCTAATCACTACTCGTTATGCACTGTCTGTTAACCAGTTTTCGATCCAAGCTGCCACAGTTCCTAAAATCCCTGCAGCTTTTAGCTTTAGCAAGAGACGTTTGCGGGGGACAACATCAAAGGCCATTTGGAAATCTAAGTAGATCACATTGTAGGCCTTTTTCTATCTGATTTGATTTTGTGTTGAATGGACTTTTTCGTTAAAATTCACGTAGGCCTAACGCTTGTCACGTTGAGAGGTGCATAGAAAAAATAATTGTGTGCAATTTATCACGGGTGCGAGCGGGTAACGGCCGGAATGTTAATGAGCTCGGGTGGGTGCGGATTCAACTCTGAAGTAATCACGGGTGCACGGGTGGGTGGGGTGCTGTACTTTGTGGGGGGGGTGTGAGTCTCCAAAAATGGACCCGTGCAGGACTCCGATGCAAATTAGGGATTCAGAAAGGCTGCATTCATAGATTTATAGGTAGTTTTTTCACATCGTTTAACTCGAGTAAGAATCACGTGTGGGCGGAGCATGTTGAAAACCCCTCCCACCTCCCTTTCTGCAGGCGGTTCGAACACCATTAGTAGCCGAAGGAATTTGATCCCAAGTTGGCGGGCGGCGTTGAGGGTGGTCCTGCCTCTGGGGGGGGTGCAGGCGGGTGAGTGTGAGGGGCAGTGGTTGGGGATTTTCACCTTGATCCCTGTGCCCCTGTATTCCCTCCCTCTGCGTGCTGTGGCTGTGCAAGACTCCACCTCAGTGCCTGCAAAGTTGAGGAGGTGCTGGGAAGGCTACACACATACTACACATATACTACACAGAACACACAGACAGTACATGGACATCCCACAAGTGCTACAGGTTACTCATCACACACAAACTGCATATAGACTTTGGTAACAAGGGGCTTGCAGAATCTCCCTCACTGACGCCCTCAGCTTTGCAGGTGACTCACCATGTGTTTCTCCTACCTGACCTCTGCCTCATGCTTCTAGGAAAGTGGGGTTCCCATTGGGGGACACCTTTGCCCTCTTCTTCACTAGGTTCAGAAGACCCAGTAGATTCCTGCTTTATGTGTGTGTGTTTGTAATACTTTTTATAGATGCCTTTTTATTAGAAGGGGGGCGGTCAGATCTAAGCCGAGATTAGGACTTGAAACTGAGCGGAGATCATGCATGGTGTAGCCCTTCAAGATCAGAATGAGCTTTGATCTAAACCCGTACCACTACCATAGGGTGCTGCAGCATTTAGCTCTGGAAAGAGAAATTTCCCCAGCCTGCCAGCGGCACGGCTTATAAGTCATGTCACATGATACCACACTCTGGGCTTAGTTAATGTTCTTGTGTTTAGTGCTTGAAGTGCGGAAACACAGTTGGCAGTACTCTCCTTTGCTGTATATTGGGCACCAGGTGCCGGATCTCCCCCTTTATATTGGGCACCAGGTGCCGGATCTCCCCCTTTATATTGGGCACCAGGTGCCGGATCTCCCCCTTTATATTCGGCACCAGGTGCCGGATCTCCCCCTTTATATTGGGCACCAGGTGCCGGATCTCCCCCTTTATATTGGGCACCAGGTG
>JAABNY020000082.1:24624489-24650446 GCA_015164015.2 Brevimyrus niger | reverse complement strand
CACCCCCCGCGGGCGCGGGGGGGAAGAGGTCCGGAGACACTGCGCCCCCACCCGACCCCCCCCAGGCGCTACAGCTCCCACCCATCCGAGTGGCCAGTCGGCACCGAGGGGGAATTGGACGTACCGTGTCAACTCAGGACTGGATCCAAGCCTCCCCTTTGTGATGTTTCTCCTGAGGAATTTGGAGCGTATCTGTCAACTTCTCGATCCCTCTCATGCAGCTCATACCACACTGCGGTACTGACCCGTTTGTACTGCCCCTCACATGACCTCTCAGCCCCTCAGGAATTTCCATGAAGTTCTGACACTATGGACCTGACAGACAAATGCAGCCTGTCCAAAGCTTCACGTGGTATTCCGTCATCTTCGCATTTCGACTGATTTTATTTTTAATCTTTGTTATATAGTAAATGCTTGCAGTGAGTAGCACGGCTGTGAAAACGTAATATATCTGACTAATTTCAATGAGAGATTTTCTTGAACATCAGATAAACAGTAACTTGGTGCTGATGATGCTGATTCATAAAGGGTGGTGGATTCATGGGTCTAAGCCTCACCAATGCTAACAGAACAACAGCTGAAGCTAATAGCAACGCAGACAGACCCTTGCCAATGCTAACATAAGTACAGACAGAACCTAGCTAATGCTAATGTAAAGATAGCCATAACATAGCTAATGCAAGGACAGACAAAACCTAGCTAATGCTAACATAAGGACAGACAGAACCTAACTAATGCTAATGCAAGGACAGTTAGAACTTAGCTAATGCTAATAACGTAAGGACAGCAAGAACATGTATTCCTAGGATGGCAGTGGAACAGTGGAAGCAAGGTCATGGTAATGCTAATGTAAGGACTAAAGGAAGCTCGGTGTGGCTAACATCAAGGAATCTTTCCAGCAGGGCAGGGGAGCAATGGAGGCCCGGTGATGCTAACGCTAGCACACAGATGCTACAGCACAGTAATGCTAACGCTAGCACACAGATGCTACAGCACAGTAATGCTAACGCTAGCACACAGATGCTACAGCCCAGCAATGCTAACGCTAGCACACAGATGCTGCAGGACAGCAATACTAATGCCAGCTCACAGATGCTGCAGGACAGCAATACTAATGCCAGCTCACAGATGCTACAGCTTGCTGATGCTAATGCCAGCACACACATGCTGCAGCGCCGATACTAACGCTAGTATACAGATGCTATAGCGTGGAGATGCAAATGCCAGCACACAGATGCTACAGCATGGTGATGCTAACGCTAGCGTTAGACACACAGATGCTCCAGTGGTCCTCTAGTGAGCAGCTGAGCATGGCGCCCTCAGCTCTGGCACCTGGGCGCGGCTCTGGAACATGCTGGTCTCTCTCTCCTGCCCCCCACAGACGGTGCCGGATAGGCAGCGCTCCGGCCACGCCGAGAGCAACGGCTTTGCCGGCCACGCCAATCTGCCCGATCTGGTGCAGCAGAGCCGCTCGCCGGCGGGTCTGCCCGCCGGTCTGCACGCGCAGGACCAGGACACCGCGGGCGAAGTAGGTGATGGGCTCGCGTCCGCGAGCCCCCGGGCATACCCTCTGTGGCGTCCCGCTCTCCCTGCTGCTCTGTGACTGGCCGGGCCCTACGTAGGTCAGCTTCGGTGCTGGGGGGGGGCACACTTTATTTTCTTTTCACGGCAGCCCCCCCCCTTACCAGTCACCTCCTGTGGCCTCTTCTCTCTGAGAATCAGCAAGGTCCCCCCTCTCCCCTCCTTCATATGCGATACATATATATGTGTACATACATGCCTGGAGACCACGCCCCCTCAGCCTGTGTCATGTGATCGCTCTTTCCTTGTCATCCTGCCAGATTGGGGTTCTTCAGACTCCAGACTTCGGTTCTGTGGGTGGGAGGTGGTGGGACTATAGCTCTGTGATCAGTGCTTGGAATCAGTGGTCGTACGGACCAGTATGCCATCCTGCTGGAATAGGCAGTGTGTGCTGAGCCCCGCCGTCGGACACTTTGGACCGGAGTCCCACCCCCCCCCATCAAGTCCTGTCTTTTTGCTTCGCAGTTCGGGATTGGCAACAGCACCAAGGCCTCCTTCACCCCCTTCATGGACCCGCGCGTGTACCAGACGTCCCCCACCGAGGATGACGGCGATGAGAACTCAGCCGCGGGTGAGTTTCTCCACCCCTGAGTTTTCAACTTTGGTTGGCCAGCCAGTTGATTGGTCGACCAGCTGTCTGGCTGCGATTGATCAATCCCCGCCCCCCGCCCCTCCCCCAGCCCTGCTGAGCAGTGAGCTGGCCCGCCAGGAGCAGGCCAAACTGAACGAGGCTCGCAAGATCTCCGTGGTGAACGTGAACCCCACCAACATCCGGCCTCACAGCGACACGCCCGAGATCCGCAAGTACAAGAAACGCTTCAACTCGGAGATCCTCTGCGCCGCGCTCTGGGGTGAGGGGCGCCGTATCTGCGGAGAAGGGGACGGGCACGCCCTATGTTGTTTGCGTCCGCATAACCACGTCTGAATCCCGCCCCAGGTGTCAACCTGCTGGTGGGCACAGAGAATGGCCTGATGCTGTTGGACCGCAGCGGCCAGGGGAAGGTCTACAACCTGATCAGCCGGCGTCGCTTCCAGCAGATGGACGTGCTGGAGGGCCTCAATGTGCTGGTCACCATCTCCGGTGGGTGGGGCTAAATCCGGCACCGACCGGGACCTCGGGAACGGCCGGCCAGGCCGCGTGACCCTGATGCCTGTAAATGCTCCCTACAGGCAAGAAGAACAAGCTGAGGGTCTACTACCTGTCCTGGCTACGGAACCGGATCCTGCACAATGACCCGGAAGTGGAGAAGAGGCAGGGCTGGGTGACGGTGGGCGAGCTGGAGGGCTGCGTGCACTACAAAGTGGGTGAGTACAGAAAAACATCTGTAGATGTTTCATGGTGAGATTCTGCGGCGTCTCGGAACCTGAAAGCCGAGGTGCTGATCATAATGATGATTGATGCGATCTCCTGAGAAAAAGGGCTTGCCTCCCATTTACAGTGAAGTACGAGAGGATCAAATTCCTGGTGATTGCACTGAAGAATTCCGTGGAGATTTACGCATGGGCCCCGAAGCCATACCATAAATTCATGGCTTTCAAGGTAGGTGGCGCTATTCTGCTGGCACTCTCTGTCTTTCAGTTTGTCCATACTGTTTTTGGACACGGAAAACTCTGTCGGTGATTAAAGAAATTATGTTAATTTTGCTTCTGTATTTTGTCCATCATAATCTTTAAATTGATGTAAAAGTCTATTGCAGTGTTTCTGAGCCCAGTCCGCGGGGACTTCCAGACAGTCCACGTTCGTCACATTTTTGCTCCCAGCATGGTAGCACCAGGTGTTCTGTGTTCTGGATTGGCTGGGAGAGGGGTGGAAGCAGAAGTGCTCTGGGGGTCCCCCAGGACTGGTCTGTACAACAAGCTCAGATACTAGCATTAGCATAGAGCAGTCACTAGAGGGCAGTCTACAGTCCATTCCTGTGTTTCCCTGTTACTAGGTGATCACACAGCGTTTGTTTGTTGCATGGGAAATGTGGAAGGTGATGGCTCAGCACACCCGTGTCTCTCTCCAAAGTCTTTTACAGATCTGCAACACAAGCCTCAGCTTGTGGACTTGACCGTGGAAGAGGGTCAAAGGTTAAAAGTTATCTATGGGTCCAGCGTGGGGTTTCACGTGATCGACGTGGATTCTGGGAATCCCTATGATATCTACATCCCGTCGCATGTAAGTGGTGAGGGCGCTGCAGCTCTCTCTACCATGACGCCACCCCCCCCCCCCCAGCCTTGCGCTCGACTGGTCAGATGACCTATTGCGACGGCGACGAGATGGCTGACCAATAAGAGGGCAGAAGATGAACATGGGTGAATCTTTCTCCCCCAATCTACGACCTTTGACTGACATAAACAACTGAAGGGGAAAAATGAGACCCGCACGATAAATGGCTGGAAGTTGTGGCCCCCTTGGCCCGCAGGCCCCGTGGGCCCCAGAAGCTGGGGCTGAGCTGTGGCGCAGCAGCTGGGAGCTCATATTGTTGCAGCAGTTTCTCATCGGCCTGCCGCCGAGAATGGAAGGGAGGGAGGGAGGGAGGGTGGGACGGAGTGAAGGTCACCACCTGGTGGTTACTGTTATGCACTGCGGCTCTCACGTGGGCTCACCTGCCGATGTTGCCTCCCCCCCCCCAGATTCAGAACAGTATCACCCCGCACGCCATTGTGGTGCTGCCCAAGACGGACGGCATGGAGATGCTTCTCTGTTATGAAGATGAGGGGGTCTATGTGAACACATACGGCAGAATCACTAAAGACGTGGTCCTGCAGTGGGGAGAGATGCCGTCTTCTGTTGGTAGGTCCTCATGCGGTGCTCCTCTCTCTGCCTTTACCCCGCCAACCCCGCCCCACCCAAACTCCGCCCACACCCTGCCATAGCTATCGGAGCCCCTGACTATGGATATCCTCTGCGCTCACGTGACCACCCCCCTACCTTCACACACATACATGCTTGCATGCCACTGTCAACTGGACATCGCAGTGAGATTTATAAAAAAAAGACCACCCCCCCTGTCCCCCCCACCCCACCCCCTGCACCGCGGCCACTAAACACCCAGACACCCCCCTCGCCCAGTTCAGCCCAGCCAGTCGCCCCGTCCTGAGGTTCTGTGGGGTGGGGGGGACGTCTCTGTCACTGCTTCACTGTGCTGTTTCCGTTCTGTCCCACCCCTCCCCCTCCCTGCGCCTGACAGTGATTGGATCCATGCTTGGATTCCCTGCCTTCCAAGTGTCCCGTTGCCGTCTCCCATGAGCCTATCGGTGTTCCCGTTTCTGTGTCTGTCCACTGTCACTTTTCTAATGTCGCCCCCCCCCCCCCACCAGGGCACCTCCAGGAACACAGCTATATCACACGGGGATAACATTCCAACAGGTAGCTTCACGGCGTCACCAGGGTAACAGACAGCACCGCAGGGAATAGTCATGTTGGGAATATCTCAGCCGGAAAGACCGGAAGTTCGACAGGAAGGAAAATATCAGCAGGGTGTCTGCTTCACGGGTCACTGGGTTTTTTTTCCTGCACAGTTTAATGTCAGACTGGAGCCCCGGACTGATTTTCATAAGATGTTCCAGGATGTTCTGCAGGAGCGTACTGAGCAGCCTGGGCCTTCAGAGCGGCTCAGGAAGTGCCCAGATCCGTGCTGCCCGGCCAGGTTCAGCAGGGTGGGTTAAACCCCAGCTCTCCCAAAAGATAAGGGCCCTCTGATGCAGGGCAGTTACTCAGCAGCAGTCATGCAGCATCACACCCTCCGCCATCCTGTAAGCCTTCGAGGGCACAGGCTCCGCCAGGCTCTACGCATAAATGCCCCCGAGCGAGGAGCCACATCTTTGATGTCCGTCTGTTATTTCACGCGTCGTTTATTTCTGTGTCTGTACTGTGCTTTTGTTTCACACGGTAAAACCCAGTGGTGTTTCTTTGTGTGTCGTCAGCGTTTGACCTGCTGCGTTTTATTTCTGTCTCGTCTGGCCCAGTCTTCTCACAGACTGAAGGTTACCATTAATGTAGAAATGCCCCTGTGCCATGGCCCTTGGTGGCCATGATCCTGTCAGTCTTCATCGCAATGGGCATTTTTAGGTAACCGTTTAACGCTCCACTGTGATTCTGCTTGCAGAATGACCAATAACAGCATATTGTCGCCACCTGTTGGCTGCTCAGTGCATAACACCACACCAATTCCTTTCTAAAAAAAGGACGTATTCTCTCTGCTTGCGCTGATGGAGGAGTCTCCCTGGGGTAGGTGATCTGCCTCCTAAGGACCCCATTGAAGGGGGGGGGGTATAAAATCAAGCCATTTTGATGAGTATTCCTAATGAATCAGGAGCTAGTTCTCAGACGTTGATGAGCATCCCTAACCAATTAGGAGCTAGTTCTCAGATGTTGACGAGCATTCCTAACCAATCAGGAGCTAGTTCTCAGTCAATCTCCCTCCTGCCCAAGTCAGAGCAGGGTGGGTGCGGCTTTGGGATATGTGGAAACTGCTGCAATAATCGCCTCCCGGAACCTGGGCTGCCCTCGAAGGTGACAGTCACATCATCAGAACGTCAGAAGTCGTCGAGGGGGAAGGGTGTCTCCCGTGCCGCATGCCCCTCGTGTCCCCACACTCAGGCCTGTCCCTCTCCCTGCAGCCTACATCCACTCCAGTCAGATCATGGGCTGGGGAGAGAAGGCCATTGAGATCCGCTCCGTGGAGACGGGACACCTCGACGGAGTTTTCATGCACAAGCGAGCTCAGCGACTAAAGTTCCTATCCGAGAGGAATGACAAGGTGAGGATGGTACTGCGATTCTGGCCACCATGGTCAGTCGTGGTGGGTGATGATGCTGACCCTTCCCACAATGCCCTTCTCTGCCCTCCCAGGTCTTCTTTGCCTCTGTCCGATCCGGAGGTAGCAGTCAAGTCTTTTTCATGACCCTCAACAGAAACTCCATGATGAACTGGTAAACTCACCAAACCCTCCATGTGCCCCCTCCCCCGCTCCCTCACCCCCACTGTCCCTGCGCTCCTGCAACCCCAACCATGTGGAGTGAACGAGGCCCACATCAACTTTGATGGGCAGAGAGAAACCTGGCGTCAGAAGAATAAGTGATGGTTGGAAGGAACATCAAGGGCTCTCAGGGGGCAGGGGGGTACTACTGTAACCCCCCCCCCCCACAATTGCCTACCACCACTTCCGGGGGATACATGCAGCTGTTTGTGCTAAAGGCTGGACATTGTAGAGCCTGTCAGCAGGGAAGGGGATTTGTAATCTGCCCACTCCCTTGCAGAGCAACACACGACCCTCTCCGTCTTTGATACAGCATCCATACAATTCTTTTATTTCTTGTTGTATCATTTTGGTGAGACGGGCAGATGGTCTGTCCTCTCAGAAACAGGACAGGGTGGCCATACTGCACCAGTGTCACTCGACACGTTAGTGTCCATGTTGACCCTCTAGAGGCTTGGGCTGCTTTGCTGTCCTACTGTCTGGAAGGGGACCTGGGCATTGACAAGCTGGGGGGAGAGGGGCGTCCTTTGCGTTGTCCGGTCTCTTTGACGGAAATTTATGGAGCTGAAAGCTGTCTCTGGACATAGTCCCCCCCCCCCCCCTATCTGTCACCACAAATACAGATTAGCTGGCTAACAGCAGTAGAAACCAGGCTTTGGTGTTGGTGGGGTTCAGTCCTCTCGTACCAGTGAAGGTTGGTTCTGTTGCAGCGGACGACAATTTTAGGCCATTTGTGAACGCCTCCCGCCCCTCCGGTCGTGATCCCTGTCGATTTCTGCTTGACTGTAAATCTGCGTTCAGCCGTAGTCCAAGCAGTCGACCCGGAGCTGGTGAAAACAGAACACAAACTGTGACCGCTATCCCGTGATTTAAAGTTTTCCGTTTCCCTGTCTCTCTCTCTCTCTCTCTCTCTCTATAACTCCCTCTTTCTCTGTTTCTTTCCAAGTGGCTGCTAGCATGGGCTGCCTGTGGGATTCTGGGATTTTACCGTAAAAAAGTAAGGAAAACAAAAAAAAAGACTGTGCGCGCTTCCCGTTATTGACCTACCTCGTTTCTTTTTCTAACCATTTAGTTGCATTTTTTAAAAAACAAACAAACATGTAGACATGTACATAGAGGTTCACATCTGTACCCATCTCCGTTCAGCGATCCTGTTCCAGCGGTGTGTTGCACATGGTAAGAGGTGCAGTTGGCCGAGTTATGACTGAGCCAGAGAGACGCAGTAGGTACTGAATGTGGAAGCTTTCTAGAAAAACCTTTTTCTTTTACCTCTCCCCACAGGATAAAATACGGCGGATTTCGAGAACGTGGTATTGAGTACTTGAAATCCACCGTATGTTTTTAAACAGTGTGCACAACTGCTACGTATAGACAAACAGGTGGCAGAAATTTGTAAGGATACTGAATGCTGCGTATATTCATTTTTAAACCTTACTATTTCATGCATTATGTACTGTCTGAAGCGTATCTAAAGGGAGAATTTGACAAAAGATGCAACGATAAATGGCCGTTGTTATCATCATCACTATTAGTATTATTTATTGCCATCATCATCAACCACGAAATCTTGAAATTAGTGCTTAAATGACTACTGAATGAGACTACTTCAGATGGGCAGTGTACGAAAGGCGAATATCTTGGGGGGAAAATACATTCTTGCTTCTGTAAATACTTTTCCCAGCGTTTATTGCAGTTTCATACCTGCACACTCACGAATCATGTGAATATGAGCGTTGCACATCACAGAATGTTGTTCTTCACTCTGAATTTAATTGATACCTCCGCTGTTACCGACTTTAGCACAATCGCCAATAGGACAAAGGCCCAGAAATCAGCCCTGAACTAAATGATATTTTGTACAGTTTAGTGTAAAAGTTCATTGTACAGTTGTCTTCAAGTGAAATTTGGGTTTCTTTGAACTTCTTTTGAAATTGACTATTTTTGTCTTACGATTTAGGCATTTATTTGCAAAATACATAGCATGATGTAAGGGAAGATAAAACTGAAAACTTGATATTGATTTCATTCTCTTTTTTTACATTTATTTGATCTCTAGGACAGTGCGTATTTGATTTGGATGTAATCTTTGTCGACTGAAATATTAACAGGGAACGATCATTTTTATACTGTATCTGACCAATGACTGGTCATAAATGATTACCCACCTGTTACTCCATCGCAGCACGAATCGGCGGCTGACAAGCGGAGGGCAAGCCAAACGCCAAACTGAAGGTGATTGAGTGACGATTGATCAATTATTAATTAGGTACAGTGCACCGTGGCAAACCACGTGACTTACGTGGGCGCCGTCCTGGAATTAATGACGTCACTGTAGGCTCCGCTTGTTTATCGCCAGTATTGCGTTAAGGATTACTCTAGACTTGCTGTACTTTTCCCTGGTTTAGCAGTTCCCTGTATTTTTAGGCTTTAACAAAATCAATGTGACTTTTTCCTCCACATATCGGTACATTTTATACAGGTATTCTGTTCTATAGCTTATTGGAATTCCTGGATGCGATGCACGGTTGAAATATGCATAAGAATGTCAAAATTACCTAAAGGTTGTGGTTCTGTCCGTTTTCGCAGATCTACCTTAAAATGAGCCGCATTTTCCATTTTTTCTGTCATATCTGCATTTGGGGGAAAATGATTTGTTTAGGGAGAGATATGGTAAGCTTTTAGAGGTGTTTTATTTCTCCTGGAGTTATTGTAATGTTTGCACAATATAAATATTTATATTTGAGGAAAGAGTAAAAGATGACCTAATTGGGATATTGTTATGGGGAATGGGAGGACACTAATACTGAATCAAGCCTAAAACTGTTTTAGCAATAAAATATACCGGTGGTTTAGCTTTTTTAAATTCCTCTCATTTTATTTGCCAGATTCTGATGGGAACATTGTGTTAACTAGTAGAGAAACGGGGTTGTTTTGTACTAACAAAGCTTTGTGGAGCTTGTTTGTGATGGATATGTACACTGGGAGGGGGGCGGGGGGGGACACTTCTTCTGCTAGACTTCTCTCAGTTTTCACTTCCCAGAACCGTTACACATTGTGTTTATCAAATTATGAGCATTAGATTTGTCCTGTTTTTTAAGTCAATAAATCAATAAACAAACAAATGAGCAAACAGTAGCCCTGCTTCCGTCTTTGTGGGTATCGGAGGACGATGTGAGATGACTCTGTGTTTTTTTTTTTTTGTCATTAAGAAACCCTGTGGCATTCATGGCACCTGCTCACAGAGGAGCCTCGAAGAGCCCATGTACAAGCCTGATATGCGGTTTATCATGATATCCATACAAGCTTTTGGTCAGTGATCCCCAACCCCAGTGCTGATAAACCTCAATCACTGTTCCCAAGGCCCCTCAGAGATTCCCACTTCACACGCCAGAACGGATATTCTTTCTGTTCCGGAAAATGGATGGCCAGCAAGTGGCAGAACCTCTCAGGCATATGAGCCTCATGAATGGCAGCCTGGCCTGGCGAACATCTCCCACGTTTTAACTGTACTGCATTCTGCTGTAGCTTTTCTTTGAACAATTGTGATGCAAGTTTCCACTTGACCCTAAACAACCTCTCAATTCATGCATTTCATATTGAAAATATAGGCTACAGAAGGGCAGTGCTGATCAGAAGACAACTGGGTCAGTGCATTCCTCCTGCTACTGTGTGAAAAGGCCACTATCTGAAGTAGATCATTGTTATGCTCTATACGGTTATAATATAAAAATACAAACAAGATCAAGTTTTAGGTGGTTGAATGTATTCAACTAAAAGGTTGACACAGCAGTGCTATGGGGAAAAAGCATTTGCACTTTTTTGTAAAAGGAGGGTATTAGATGATCAGTGTTAACACAGCACAGCACACAGTGTGTGACAACAAAATGTGACCTCTGCATTTAACCCATATGTGACATAGCAGGGGGCAGCTAATTCAGCACCGGGGAAGCATTACTTGGGGATGGTACTTTGCTCAAGGTACCTCAGTGGTGACTTGCTGGTGGGGGATTTAAACCTACAATTTTTCAATTACAAGTACACTTCCCTAACCATCAAGCCACCACTGCCCACTGTTATGCTCTATTACAGTTTAGTACAGCAAAATGGTCTGATCATATAGACGTTTTGCTGAATTCTTGGTAATATACATTAACAGATGTATAAACTGACTGCATTATAGTAATTGATACACCAATAGAGTAATGTATCATCTCCACAAAACCAACTCTGTCTTTCCCTGTAAATATGCCAGTCCACCAAATACTGATATAACCACATGTTTTCAGACTACCAGAGGAACCTACTCAAATCTGTAAAAAAAAAAAAAAAAGTCCACCCGCACAGAGCAGGGGCGGGATTTAACTTGTTTAAAATAAATTACAAATACTGTCTCCTTAAAAGAATATACACTGTTAATTATTTTTTCTCTCTATTTAATCCGCGTCTCACATTATCTTACTGATCAATATACATGCAGTTCAGCCCTTTGAAACTAAGTAAACTGGTAACTTGGCAATGTCTTATATTTTATAGCCTATGCAGAGACATAATTTTCCGTACTGACGCAATGCCGACCATGCGAGTGCAGTCAGAGCGCCAGTCAAACCGGAAACCGTGGGGCATCTGGGAAATGCTTCTGGAACTCCGCCCCTTGTGAGGGTGCCGCAGTAAAATTGGGCGCGCCTGCGCAGTCGCGTTCTTTTTTTGTTGGAAGGTAAGAGTCGCATGGCGCGTGCTTCTCTCCGCACCGCAAAAAAATAAATAAGTTTTTGCAGCAAAATTACTTGCTTCGAGCTCGTGCTGTGGCGTCGCGTTAACGCGTGTCTTGACGAAGCCGGGACTCAGGCCACGTCCGGTAAGAGGCTGTGCGTTGGGGTGCGGATTTGCGTTTCTAGTAGCGTCCCGCTACACGCTATGCTCTGCGCGAAACGGGCGCGAGGCCTTGGCCGCGCGCTCGCAGTGGACGCTCGCAATAGAAGCCGTCTGGCGATAGACTTTACTCATTTTACACACAAAACCGCTCCTTTAAAGCTTCCCGCCGGTTTAAAGCTCGGTTCAGCTGCACGTTAGGCTCCAGTCGGCGCAGTTTGTCCAGTCTTTTTAGTCGGCGGCTATTGGGGAGAGCCCGGTTACGTTATCAGGCTCTTCTGGGTGATGGGGGGTGGGGTGGAGAATACGGGGACTAAAAGCGGATCCGAGTCACAGTGAGGGCCGTTACGGGGCATGTTATCCATCCCGAATAGTTTGCAGAATAACTCCGTGGCCCATGTTGGTTTTTCGCCAGTATACTGTCTGTTAAAGCTTCAGCCGCGGCTAGGCGTGTGGGGGCCTAACTATTTATCGTGGAAAGCTATTGGACATGGGGCGCTCCGGCTTGTGGTTGATTGTCGCCGACGGTTTGAAGTGATGTAGCCTGAAGGATGTCGCTGCTCTCCGGCCTACTTGGGTGTTTCATTGTTAGCTGCCGAGCTAAGAGTCATTGTTCAGGGCGGCAGTGTAACCAAGCTGTGTAGCCGTGTTAACAATGCTGGAGGCCGGCCTGTCTGCGCACGTCGGCCCCCTTTCGCGGGTAATTGAAAATGTCGGCTTTTCGTGTGGCGTCGCAGCTCCGGGGCACCGTGATGCTGTAGGATAGCGGCGGCGGCTGGAGTCGCAGGCTCCAGCTTCCGCTTCCCGATGACACCGTAGGCCGGACGGGGACACGTGGACAGGGCGTGGGGCGGCCGTGGCGCGCTGCCTCCGCCAGTGGCTATCGATACGGTTCACTGGTATAAAACTATATGAAAGGCCATCGCATCCAAAATAGTTTTTCCGCCTGCCCGGGCAGGCCTGGGGTTCCCATTTTGCATTTGAAACGTGGTCCGTTTCGCTGACGCAACGGAGGTGCCGTCTGTGGTCTGAAAGCGTGCTGCTGTTTTCCGTGCGGTGCCGTGGGCCTCTCTCTTCATTGAGCGCCGGTGACTTTATTTCACTGTGCCGGTGGATCGCGGCAGCTTTTGTTGAACTCGCGGGCTTAAACAAGTCGCCGCACTGCGCCTTTACTTCGCAGTGCTGTTGCTTTACCACCCTCTCCTCCTTACCCCACAGCTCCCTCTACATTCGACCCCCGCCACCATGGCAGACCCAGATATCGATTTCACCAGCGGCGATGCAGGGGCTTCTGCCACCTTTCCCATGCAGTGCAGCGCGCTGCGTAAGAACGGCTATGTGGTTCTGAAGGGGCGCCCCTGCAAAATCGTGGAGATGTCCACCTCCAAGACCGGCAAGCACGGGCACGCTAAGGTACCTATGGGTGGGGGGCTTTTTTTGGGGTGGGGCAATTTATGGCTTTGCTGTTTTAATGTTTGGCAAATCTAGGGCTTTGGTAATGTACCTTTCTGTGACCATCATGTGATTGACCCTACAGGTTCACATGGTCGGGATCGATATCTTCACTGGTAAGAAGTATGAAGATATCTGCCCCTCTACCCACAACATGGATGTCCCCAACATCAAGAGAAATGACTTCCAGGTGATTCGACTTGTTTTGAGGTCCTGCTGCCTTAACGATTGGGTGCTGTGCAGATTTATGGCCTTGTTATTGGATCTGTCCAGTAGGTATTTGGGAAGTTGGTAGATGTTTACTGGTGGATAATTGGCTGTAATGAAGGCTGGCATTCTTATGAAAGCTTCGGTGCATAAGTCAGGCTTGTACCGTGAATGCTGCCCCTGCAGGCCCTGGCTGTTCTGTCCTGTGCCAGTTTGCAGAACAGTTTAGGGTGTTGCAACTAATTGAAAGTTAATACCCTTTCAGCTGTGTGCCTCTGCTTCAGCTCTGTGAGGTGGCTTGAAATTAAAGCTGCCTTGCCTTGGAAGGTGTGGGCGTCCTGTATGGGCAATGGACCATTCTTTGTTGAAATTCGTTTAAAACATGGCAGGAATGGTCCACTTCACCAGCCAATTTGAGCCCATTCACTTATGGCTTTAAAGCCAGTCAATTTTGAGCTGATGGGGATGTGAGTTCATTGATTGTGTTGGTAAGTGGTGTTACCTTTGGCAAATAACTACATGGGTAAAGGGTTCTGGGAACCTGGAGTTGTTGTTCGGGTCATAAATCTAGGGCCATTTACAGTAGAAGTTCCAGGTGCCCTTGTCGACTGGTGAATAGTCGGGGCCCCGACTGCGTTGAAATGGTCTAAATTTAAGACGGTTAGAATCCGTTTATAGTTTTAGGTGGTCGGTTGGAAGACCTGGTTGACAAGCTTAGTTAGTGATATTTGGGTGTCAGTGCTATAGCTTGAATTTGTAATCCATGTTTAGTTATGCCTTTACTGATTGATACATAGCTGGACGCTAAATTAGTTCTCGTAGCCCTCAGAATGCTCTATTCCCGCTTCAGTGTGGAGACTTAGGTTTGTGGTGCCGGGGCATTTATGCTTTGCTTCAGTCTGTGTAATCAGTCTGGATGCATATTGTCTGGGCATTGATGGATTGATGGATTTCCGGGTGGTGACCCTCATCAGCGCCATGGGGCCTCTGTACTTTTGCATGTATCTACAGATTGTGTTCAGTGACTTAGGCTGAGGATTGCAGTGGGGCTGTAACGGTTGGTTCATTCCCCCTGTTAGCTGATTGGCATCACCGACGGGTTCCTCTCCCTGCTGATGGACAACGGTGACGTTCGTGAGGACCTGCGGATTCCCGAGGGTGACCTGGGCAAGGAGATTGAGGGCAAGTATGAAGCTGGAGAGGAGATACTGGTAAGTGGATTTGGCCTTGCTTCGCCGTGCATCGAAACCCGACATCTGTGCGCCCCGCAAGCAGCATCTTAAGTGCTTTTCCGTGACCATCAGCACCAATGTCTACTTAGATGATGCATACTATGATTTGATTCTTTATTGCTGAACTCCTATGACATGTTTATAGTGATGGCATACTGCTAGCATTATGGTAGAGTGTAACTGGGTGTTATTTAAGCGCCCTTGTGAATTATTCTAGAGGTGGAGTCATAACCTGCATTGTGACTTGTGGAACGTTGGCTTTTTAATCCTCCTGACTTGTGGCTTGGTCTGCCTGTTGATACAACCGAACATTCTGATGCATTGACCCGTTTGTCACTGCTGACGTTTAGGTTCTTGCCTTTTTAAAGCTGTTCTGTATCCTTTCATGGGGAACTAAAGCTGGTCTTTGCTGATAAGCTGGTTACCAGGTGAAGTGTGGAATTGTGGCCTCTTAATCGGCAACTGCGGGGCGCAGGCGTGAATATCACTTTGTTCGGTTGGTGTGACGTCATCCTTCTCTGTCTCCCCTTCTCCTAGGTCTCTGTGCTCTCTGCCATGGGGGAGGAGTGTGCGGTTGCCATCAAGTCCATGACCAGCAAATAGGAAGAGAAGAGACTGAATGTTCAGGCTGAGACCTTATACCACAACTCCTTCATTTTGGCTCTAATTCTCACCAAAGCTATGGCCTTCAAACAACCTCAAGTTTTTGTTCTGGTTTTTTTTGTTTTGTCCCCCCCTCCCAACCCAAAAAAAACATGCTGGACTTTTTGCAACTTGTCCCCCTAGTCCAATTTGGCATCCTGCCTGATCAGAGGTTTTCAGTTTTAAATTGCATTCCTTGCCTTTTAATTTTGCCTTTAAGATGTCAGTCTTGCCACCTACATTCCTGAATGTTAAGGTTAATAACGGGATCCAATTTTGTAAGTTTTTTTTTTTTAATTATTATTACTACTTAGGTTGAATAGTGCAGCATTTATGCCTTTCTGGGGGAAAAATGCATTTTGAGTTGAGAGGGAGGGGGGAATTAACTGACATTTAACTCCTTTAATTTTATTCCTACGTTGTGTGATGGGGGGGCTTGCTTACCCAGCCTTGCCAGTGTTGACCACAGATTGCTTACAAAACGTTCGCCCCGAGTCCCAGGCCACCCTCGCAGAATGTTGGCTAACTGGAGTTGGCACTTAAAAGATTTGGGTGGAAACAAATATTTTTGCCCGCTCAGAAACAAACTTCGTTGATTTTCCTTCTAAATGATTTTTTTTCTTTTCCCTTTTTTTTAAACCAAGAAAGACAAGGATGGCCAGCACGGCTATCCCTGGTAAACCTAATAAGCGTCAAAGCCTGTACGTGTCTCGGCTGGGGAGGCTCTTTTCGAATGTTTTGCTGGCGCCTTATGTCGTGCTTTGGAAGGGACGCGGGAGGTGGGGGTGTTGGATTTTTGGTTCCCCCAACTCAAGGCCTTTTGTCACCAGACTGGAGATAGCAAAATAAAAAATGAATAGAGAAATTTCCCAGTTGGTTCCTTTTATTGTATTTAACATACAGTGATATTAAAATCGGTGAAGATCTCCCCAGTATGTTTCTGAATGTTGATTGGTTGTTGCCCTTTCTTTGCTGGATCATGTCTTGAAGCTCATTTGAGTGGTTTTAAGAGGCAGTGATCCTCATATACAAGTGTCATTCTGTGGGCATGGGAGTTTTTTTGCTTGATGTTACGGTGCCTTTCATTTTCTATTGGAGCGGTGACTTTTTTTTTCTTTTTTTTTGATCGACAACACAAGCATTAGCAGTCCGTCACGTTTTCAGAAATGGTTCAAATGACCTGCAATTGGGGCTCTGAAACGCACAGTGAGTAGGATTCTCCCGTCTTCAGGGTGATCCTTCCCCCTGTGTTTCAGAGCCTTAATCGGTACAGAAATGTTTAAGGAAGCATATGACTTGTGTGTATGAATGTCCACAGAACCGGGCCTCTGACTCGGGTTTCTGAGGTGTGCTTTTTTTTTTTTCTTCTTGGCCACCATGGTCTGTTGCCCCATCCTAAGCAAGTGACATGCATCAGTATTACGTTTTGTAATTTTAAAGTGTTTAATTAAAGTTGCCTACTTAAATATAGAATGAGCTTTGTTTCTCCGGTCCCTGTCCTGTAACTAGGCCCTTGAAGCCAGCGTGTTAAGATTTCCCTTCAGACTTGGTGTTTGGGCACCTCTTGGGTGGTGCAGATTAGCACTTGGTTCTGCGGTTTTCTGTCAGACCATGCTGATCTGATTCACCTGGGGTCTATTATCTTGTTTTCATGTCCCGTTTATTCTCTATTCCCTTACATTTCGTGTACAATCCTTTCTTGCTTTGAGGGCCTGTCTGGTTCTCCTCTGAGAGAAGCTTGGTATGTTCACCCATGATACTGCAGTATTGGATTCTCTAAACTCGTGTTTCCCAGCCTGGTTTGCAGGGACCCTCAGACAGTCCTTGTTTTTGCACCCTCCTACCTCCTCAAATCCCGGACTGGTTCTGAATATCGCATGCTTTTTTTTTCCCCCGGTTGCCATGTGCCTGCAACCCAGAAACCCGGGCATGCGGGAGCCATTTGCAGCAGATGCCTTGGCGTGTTTGGCTTTACGCCTCTTGAAGCTTGACCTCGGCAGTGAAGCATGCGGGACAAACAAGTGCTGCGATTCTATATTTACAAAATGGTTCCTGTCATTAATGGGCATCTTAGCATTGCCTATTTTGTAGGGACAGTGTGTAGTTACTTGGCATACTGTTCCTTTATTTTCAAGCCCCTGATCTATGTGGACGTGATGCTTTTGTTCCTTAGTGATGTTTAGACCCTCGTGCTGTTGTGTGCATATCTAGCTATATTCTGTTTAAGATGATGTAACGAGAGGTTTGGTACAGGTCTGTGGTCATGGTAGAAATCAGCCAAGTGTTAAGTTAATGGCTGGCATTTGCTGAAGTCCAGGGCTTTCTGCCAGTGCATTCGAGCCGTTTGCTTGGTCCGAAGCCTGCCTTTGACACTGAAGGTGATCCGACTAATGGATGCACGCCCGTGCTCTTAAGTAATGGAGGGTATGATTTGCCTCTGACTGAACTGTTATGTGGTGGTCTTGGGTGGGGAGGGGGTGGGGTGTTCCAATCTGCTGTGGTTGGTTGTAGTTCTACTTAAACTTGTTTGCTACCTCAGAACAAATGGGGTTTAAAAAGCATGAGAAGTTACTTGGCAATAAAGTTTCAACAGTTAATTTAGCCTGTGCACAGCCTGTGTTCCTTGGTATATAATTAACACATTTTTCAATGAATAAAACATTTTTTGGGGGGGAGACCAGTGGAATGGGACCTATGAGTAAACGCATGCACACACTGGGGGTTCACACTGACAGCAATTCTGCAACAATGATTGGATCAGCTCCTAGATGCCTGGGCTGGCCTGTGTTCTGAGGCTGGCTGTACCTCTCTCTCTGCACAGTTAATCTTCCTCTAGGTTTCCGGCAGATTTTAAATTGTTCTAATGTTCTGCAGTGCACTCAACATGTGCTGGGAGTTTGAGCTTGGATCCACAGTCTCTAGTGGTAAAAGGTGAGTGGTGGTTGAGGGTAAAGCTGGAGATGCAGCTTGGGTTGAGTGCAGCACCATTCTCACCAAATGTACAGTGGTAACGGCGGCTGCGTGAAGCTGGCATTTTCTTTAAATGGTGTTGGCTCAGCATCTTGCCATTTCCTGAAATGCTCCCTCTGGCTGCATCACGCTTTGATAGCATGAAAACACACTACCAAGGTTAGTGCCAACGGAGGGAGCGAGTCCACTTACGAGAATGAGTCATGCTGTGCTGGAGAGTGACTGGTCACCATTTTGCAGTTGCCCTTCACTGCCATAGCCGTACTGCTCTGCCAGCGTACGCAGTGGTGTGCAGAAGCCAGAATGAGAGACTCATGCTGGGTGGGGGAAATCCCGCTATGACTATCCACAGCTAGACATGCAGTGACGTGCAGGAATATGGAGCTGAGGGGAGGTTAAAATGCGTCGGGTAAATGTATGCGTTGTATCGTTCCACGTTGCTTTCAGAATTGTAACTTTTCTAATGCAGGCCGGAAGTCGCACGCGGGTGGTCGCGGTCTCTGTGACGTCGCTCTTTTGCGCTTTCGGGCGTGTCTTGTATGCGAATATCCACGGAAACGTCGACGTATAGAACGCGGTGACGTTTGTGGCGTATGCGTACGGCATGCTGATGAGAGCGGGGAAGGGAAAGTCAGTTTGCTTTCGATTTGTGTTGTTTTTAGAAATATAAACGGCAGGCAGCCTATGGTAGGATTTCATATAAGACCTGAATCAGACACCTAGATAAGATTGATAAATGATTAACTTGCGTGTTATCGACCAACAAGCTACCAAAGGTGGTCCCATTCGCTCGTCAGCATTTCCTTTGTTAAAGCAAAGCAATTCAAAGCTCCCTTTGCTAACCAACCTCATTAATATATTCACTGTTATCAAATTTATCAAAGAACTGAAACGGTGTCTTAAAAGAGATATTTGTAATGACGCTGATTGCTTGAGTGGCTAGTTTATGATATCCTAGTGTCTGAATTTGTTCTACCTTTAAACTGCTTCTTTTATGGCCTCGCTATTTCTGTCTCAACAGATTTTGTATAAATATCATACCACCAATCCCTCCTGGCGCATCTTGTATTTAAACTGTATTAAGTATAGCATAAATTAGATAAGCCTGACACATAAAGAGTGTTTCCTACACGAGTAATGACATTTTTTTTCCTAATGTGCGACATCCCCTTTTTGTTGTGGATTATGAGAAATGAAAGCCCCTTCCTCTCTAAGTAGATGCATTATTCCCTGTGCTATAACCCTGCCTCTGTAATTTCCATAGTCCTTATTGGCTAAATTTACATGCTAATTGCCCCGAGATTTTTCCGAAAATGCCTAATTTTCTATAGATGTATTCCAATTTTAGCGCGACTCAAGGAAAACTGAGTCAGACCACCAGGTCAATACATTGACCCAAAGAAGTGCTTCATCTTGTCATGAGGGAAAACAAACATTTCACAAGATGCATGAATAAACAAGTTTGTGAAACAGGGAACTTTCAAGGGTAGTTAGAATTCCCTACATGTGATGTCCTTTGCATGGAGAATGTCATCCTTCAGTGCCATTAAATGTTGGAAAAAAAAATAATTTACTGAAATCCATTTGTACTTTATAATGTTCATGATGTTTCCTGAAATAAATTCAAGCATCTGCTTTAATGTTCATTGGCTGGTCCAAATGCACATCTTGGAGATGTTTGCATATCAATGGACGCCAGTGACCGCATATGCATCTCAGAGAGTCACACTTGCCAGGGTCCTCCTCTGATGTACCATTGCATTGTCCCCACTCAGGTGACACGATGGCATTTCAGCACGTAATCAACGTGGAAGGCTGTTCCTGACGGCCTGCCTGCTGTGAGCCTTTGTCCTGCTTTAGGATACGTTCTGGAAATTTTTCTACAGTCATTTTCAGTTGAATGCCTGGGGGTGGGGGTAGGCAGGTGGGGGTAGGGGTCGGCAGATGGGGATCCACAGAGGTGTGCATTGAAATGTTTATTTGACTTTCAAGCCACAAGTTAAATGGCTGATTTGAGAAAGTAGGAATAGAAGTTAAATTTATCTTAAAAACAGGGACAAAGCTTGATGTTGTGGTGATATACAAGCTTGTTAGTGGGCCGTTTCTTTTTCAAGAATCTCAATCCATTCTTTCTTGATCAGTCACCTGACCTGGGTCAAAGACCTTCAAAAATACAATCGGCCAATTACAGTACAGGTAGCTGCAGACTCCACCCACTGTCAGCTTGGACAGTTGTGAGGGTCGGGTGTTGGATAAATAGCCTCGGCTCTCTGTCAGCCAGTGCTGGGCTCATGTGGCTGTCATTCACCTCAGGTGACTCTTCCCAAGCTGATTAAGAAGACAAAAGACGGCAACAGGAACAGGAAGATGGCTGGAGACTGTAGCCACACACAATGTTCTCCGTGGTCCCAGCCAGAGCGGAGGAGGGTCAGGGAGCGCTTCCGGGCTGCCCTGGCTGGCCTCCTTGAGCTAGAGGTTCTGAGATCCAAGCACAAGAAGATGGTGGAAGCCATACTGAAGGACGGCAGCCCAGATCCCCAAAGCTCAGAAAAAAGGTTCTCCCTTCAGCCACCAGGTGGTGCCCTCTTAGGGACGGATGGCTTCCGGGTGCCTGGTGGCAGCAGGGGGCTCGGGTTCGCACGGAGCCTCTCCCAGGACGACATCGGTCACCTCCGGACAGCCAGACAGCCTAGATCACAGCTCAGTCGCTCTACGGAAAACCTGCTGCTTCACTACAGCCACATTGACAACGGTGTCTTCCACCTGGCGCTGGCTGACTCTGGCTCACGGGCCAGCTCCGGCTTCTACGAGGATGAGGAAGACAGCCAGGTCTATGTCGGGGTGTCCACCCCGTCCGGGTCACGTGCCTCTTTGGTGGTCTCTGGGGCTGTGACGTCCCCTGAACTGGACACGGAGGCCATCCCCTCCTGGAGGCTCCAGTGTGTTGCCAGCCTCTGCCCTGAGTCGCACTGGCAGGATGTACGTCACATGCTGCAGCCACAGCTGCTTGTGGAGCCCAGGTACACAGTGGACCTGAGGACAGACCGGAGTAGTGAGGTATACCGGTACCCCAGCCCTCTGCATGCGGTCGCTCTTCAGAGCCCCCTCTATGGCCTGGACTTCAGCCGGACCAAACTGGATCAGGAGGATCATCCTGGACACAACATGAAAAATCTCTCTCTGTCGACTTGTTTGTCCACCCCCCAAAAAAGCACTGGTCAGACCTTGAGTGCGGACTCGGATCGGCATCGCTTACAAGAACTGATCCTTAGTCGGGCTTCGGGATATCATCGTCGAGACTCCACTGCCACCTTGAGGAATTGCAAGGAGTCAATTTCACTACTGCCTGGCCTGCCAGGTTTTGCCTGCAGGAGAGCTAATATGGGCCAGTCTTGGAGCAAGCATTCTGAAGGTCAGGCAGGCCCTTGGAGACTTCCTCACAGAGGCTTCTCCAAGGTCGCCAGCAGACGGGTGGGACCTTCCGAAAACGCGAATGGGGAGTTCCGCAGGAAAGTGAGCACTCTGACCACGTTGAAGGGGAGGTGCGCGTCGCTCTCGGACTTTTCCTGTCTTGGCGTTCAGGGCACTCAGCTATGGCAGTCCTGGAGGGACACAAGGCGGGAGCCACGTCGTTATGGTCAGGCTTTCACCTGCGATTCTTTACCCCCTGGGCTCTGTGGATCAGATACTACGTGTTTTGAGTGAGAGAAACACGTCTGTGAGCTACGACCCGTAAAAATATTAACAATTCTGCGAAGAACAGAGTTGGGTATGAAAAAAATAGTTTTAATAGGGGTAGCTATTTCTATATTTTTTAGCTGTCATTACCGGTCAATTTTGTACTTTTCTCATGAATAACGACAGGGCGGAACTACACATTCTAGGTAATGAAGTCAATATCTTTAGTAAAGTAAGTGTGATTTATGCAGCTAATGTGTGTCGTTCTCAATAATCACCGCCCGTTAGTGTTGATTTTTTTTTTATCTTAAAACTTTTTATCGAAACAATACCACTTATACCCATTTGCAAGCGCTGTTGTATTGTTTTGACATAGTGTTTGCTTTATTTATTTCCGTAATGTATAAAACAAATAAAGGAAAACGCTTCTGAAACATACCGTCTGACTTACCATTATGTATACATTAGTTTGTATCCCGTGTTCAGGTTTACTTTACTGCCTATTGTCAAGTCATCTACTATTTATCGCCGGTATCCAGAGTCTTTCTCAATATTTGCATTTAGTTCTTACTTAGGTTGCTTGCCATTTTAGCACCCGGACAGCTCTATAATGGCGCTGTTTGAAATGCAATTTAATGATTGAAAAGTGTAAAATAAACTGGACGCGGGGCCCCGGGACGCTGGCGTCTACCCCCCCTGTCTTCTTCCTCTCTTCCGTCCTCTGATGTTGATTGAGGCAAATCAAGGTGGCGGTGCGGGATCACCGGGTCATTTATATTCATGAGATCCTGTTTCATTCCCTTAAGAATGTGCTGGAAATTTATCCTCTTTGTCCGCAAAATAGCCAATAGCCTATATTTAAAATCGCCAAGGGTCGTCAGTCTTTGTGTCTGCCAGTATTGTTCTTTTTAACGGAATTGAGTCGGATTTGCATACAGATGACCTCCAATAAACGCCTAAGCTATTAAGATGTATTCTTCGTATATGGGTATATGGGTAGAATGACATCAGAAGGATTTCCAGTTTAATGGCTGATGATGACACCCATGTTTGATCCGACAAGTTTGATCATTCTCAATAGGCGTCCTTTTCAGATCTAAGTTGCTTCCCAGACAGTTTCCATCAAGTGTTTTGCATTGAAAGTTAAACTGTATAATAAACATTTGAGCTTGGTGCCTCAATTATGAATTTTAGTACAAAATAAATAAAAGGGATGTTAAACATGTCGCATGCTTTATACAAACACTTCTGAAGAGTTTTCTGACTCTTGAGATGGCATTTAAGACACATCAAGGGAGTTTCTAGCTATTGAAAATATCACGGGCTGTCAAATTTACCTGGGGCTTGATTTATTTGTTTTTGACGGAAGATCATCGGGACAAAATACTAGGTGCTAAGCTAAAAATACTCAGGGCTATAGCCCCGAGCGATCGGACCAAACGACGCCCATGGGCGACAAGAACGTATTTATATTAATCGTCGATGGGGCGACATCCTTCACGTAGCTACGTAATTCATACGAGTTAACGGTTCCCTTTGTCTCCACCAGGCGGCGGTAAAGTTCCATATTTTCGCCATGTACTTAAATACGCAGCGTACTTTCAGCTAATTTGTAGCGTGAAGTGTTTTGAAATGCTAAGTTAGTACATGCCATTCATTCTTCACCACTCTATCAGTGTGATAGATTGGTTCAACATGAGTACATCGTGAGCTGTGGAACGTTTGCACCATTGCTTTGGAGTGAGGCGTTATTACCTGAAAATACTGTTCGGTTCAACCGTCAATATGCGATTAAAAAAATACAATATGCGTTGTTGGAGGTGTAACAATGCACCAGGGCACAAAATCATTTAACGCGAGAGGTCGCAATAGGCATATCTCAGTCTAGTTTTGAGTTTTTGCTTAGAGATATTATTTTCGCATTTTGTAACTGTTCTCTGCAGAATAAGGGAAGAAAACCGCAACAAAAAAGTAATAGTTTGGAAAAAAAAATAGTACGCCTAAAAAGAAAAAAAATGGAGCAGTGAGATCTGAGTTTATTTTAGTTTTATTTTGTTTAATGCCTTGTGAGTTGGTCGAACCGGGAGCCCAGAATCGTCTATCGAAGCGAATCGTGAGTAGGTTTTATCATTACACTCTAAATGAAGGAGAAGCTCTCGGTGCTTTTTGGTGTGTAGGAGACACTTGCCTGTCTTTAGTAAGGCGGAACTCGGAACAGACTCTGCTGGCTCCTGCTGCTACCATATTTGCACAAATCCCGTGTTAAGAATTGTCAGACGAACATAGCAAAGCCCGCTCTCTACGTCTTGCAATTAAGCTCATAAGAAACAACCAAAAATAGTCGTTAACTATTCCAACCGAGATAATTAAACTGTAATACGGTGAAAAACATCCCAATAAAATTAGCAAGTGTCACATAAGTATACAAACCCATCGACCTAAATAACGGTTATCCCTTTTTAACACTAATTATGTTTTTTTGATGACGTTTTTGTGGTTTTCCGCAACTACATCGCCTGTCCCTATTTGGGCCAGAATTTTCTGGAGACCAGAGGCTTCTTTGTCAAAGCCCTCAGTCCACTGGGATCAATTCCAGCCATCGGTCAGTGACCTGAAAAACACTCTGTTGATCACCAGTGTTTTCGGTGTTTTACGGGGATTTCCTAGATCTCTGGCAGGAAGACGACGAGTTCTCGGGTGCTGGGCTCATCAGCGCCCCCTGTGTGTCTCAGGGCCACAGTTGCCATTGACATACACTCCGGGTCTGAGGGTGAGATAGGAGCCAAGCTTTGAACCCTCTGCCAGATAATGAAAAAGGAGCCCGGAGGGGGTGGAGGCAGGTGGGTGGGCATGTTGGATGTTATATTTCTTTGATATATAATTCAGATTTCAGAGAAATCCTGTGCTGTACCGAACCAGCAGGGGATGGAGGGTCCTTATGGAAAAAAAGACCTTAAAAATTTTTTATAAGTGTGAGATTCCTTCCACGAACTGCGGCCTGTCTCAAAGATTGAAGTTTAGGTGGCAAACATCTGACACATAACACTGAAGTGCAGGATGCATGCAAGAGTAAGACAGAAAGCGAGAGAGAGAGAGAGAGAGAGAGAGAATACAGCTTTAATGTGCTGCAACTTCAAAGATCTCTGTTTGGTTTAGGACTTGGATAATGGTGACAGCTTTGACCATGTCATCAATGGGGTTTATGGTTCCATTTTTGAGAATTTTCCCCAGAGCTTTACTGGGAGATCATTCCTCATCAGACACAGCAGCATCCCCAGTCACCGTAGCTTCTTGACCTACAGTATGTCTAATTCCAGGCCAGCCCTCACCAACAGACCCTGGGGGACAGATCCATCCCTGTGATGGATATTGCTATTAGTCAAGAAGGTATCCGAGAACTCCATATCTCTAAATGTCCAGGCTTGGGCATAAGTTAACGCACAGACAGGGAACAGAGTGGCCAGCAGGATCATCCAGGTTTAACATGAGGTCTATCATCACCTCAGGTAGGGGAAGAAGCTTTTCACCAGCCAGGTAACTGCCAAGGGTGAAGGAAACCCCTTCAACAGATGGTCAAGAGTGGATCCCAACCTTAACATGACCTGAATGTTCGGATGTATACAAATATACATAATGTTAGAGCATACAAAAATACAGAGTTCAGCGCCTTGAATCAGCTCATCACTTCCACTGTATGTATCTGAAAATGGCAACACAGCCCCCAAAATAAACAACTGTGCCGTACCTGTGTCTCTCAATACTTTTACTGAGTGTCGATCGCCAGTCTCAGTTATACTCAGAAAGACATCGAACACGGAATGGCAGCCTTATCTGGCTCAGAGACCTTTGACTGCTGCCGATTCTCGGACTCATTTTTGTTGTCTTCGTCTCGGACAGTCAGCAATAAGGTGGCGTACTTGATGCCAATAGTAACAATCACCAGTTTTGGCAGCGGGAGTAAGACTCCTTTTGCGGACTGGACAGGGCTCCTGTAGAGGTGGATGGGATGAAGATAACCTTGTGGGACAGTTAGGACTCCTCAGCGAGGGAGGCAGCCGGCGGCAGGGTAATTACTTTCCATTCGTTAAGGTAAACAATGCAGTCAGGCAAGTGGTGTTAAATGATGTTAAAATTCTTCCAGCAGAATTAAATCTCTCAGATATCAGAAATGCACGTGCAGCTAGACAAGCAGCATTTCGAACAAACCCACTTTCCTCTGTAAACTTCACTAATTTCCCAAAATGTCACTATGGGGCACCGACACCATAACAGTCTCACAATCTAAACTTAGATCTAGGGCACAGACTTCCAGGGCTTCACCCGCTGGTTTGCACTGCAGGAAGGCAGAGCAGAAGCCAA
>JAABNY020000082.1:24553339-24574609 GCA_015164015.2 Brevimyrus niger | reverse complement strand
CAGCTTCAGATCACACAGCCAGTCAGCTCCCTCAGCTTCAGATCACACAGCCAGTCAGCTCCCTCAGCTTCAGATCACACAGCCAGTCAGCTCCCTCAGCTTCAGATCAAACAGACAATCACCTCCCACAGCTTCAAATCTCACACAGCCGGTGCTTTCTCTCGCGCCCAGTAACGGCCCTTGTGGCTGGCTGGAGACTGAGTGCCGTGTTTCTGTGATGACTCCCCCAAACACAGGACATCGACTGGGTTCAGACGGAGAAGCATGTCTTCGAGCAGGCCTCCAACCACCCCTTCCTGGTGGGGCTGCACTCCTGCTTCCAAACTGAGAGCAGGTGTGTATGTGTACGCCGTCCCTGGGACGTCTGTGCTGCCAGCTCTGTCATTCTCTTATAGACGCGCAGACAAAGTCACATGCCGGCTCTGTGCTTCCTAACCACCTGTGACTGTCACCCAGGCTCTTCTTTGTCATTGAGTACGTGAACGGCGGAGATCTGATGTTCCACATGCAGCGTCAGAGGAAACTCCCCGAGGAGCATGCCAGGTAAGCGCTCTGTGGGCCAATACAGGTCATCCCTGACGTGTACAGTACCTGGATTGGGTATGGCCGATCCCCGATCCCTGGATCAGGTACAGCTCATCCCACATGATGGATTGAGCATGGCTGATCCAGGATGCTTATGGTACCTGGATCAGGAACAGGTTGCCCCGGATGTATATTGTACCTGGATAGGGTACAGCCGATCCCAGATGCATTAGGTGCCTGGATTGGGTACTATGAATGCCTTCGTAGATCAGGTAAGACTGGATTTGTGCAGTACTTCTATTGGATACTAGTTGTCCCAGATATGTACAGTACTTGGATCAAGTATGGTGGTTAATCCCAGATGTGCATGGCACCTGGATAGGGTATGGCAAATCCCGGATGCATACAGTCCCTGGATTGGGTATGGGATGTGTCTGTAACGCCAGGTCCTGCCCCATGCTCAGGTTCTACTCGGCAGAAATCAGCCTGGCGCTGAACTATCTGCACGAGAGAGGGATCATCTACAGGGACCTGAAGCTGGACAACGTTTTGCTGGATTGTGAAGGACACATCAAACTCACAGACTACGGCATGTGCAAGGTAAGGGGTGGGGGGCTGCTCTGCCCCCTACAGGTGAGTCTGTGTCTGTCTCTCAGCATTAACACTGACTACCGCTGTGCTTCAGGAGGGGCTACGTCCCGGTGACACCACCAGCACGTTCTGCGGGACCCCCAATTACATTGCGCCTGAGATCCTGAGGGGGGAGGACTACAGTAGGTGGCATCACACGTGTGTCTGTGTGTGTGTGTCTGTGTGAGTGTGTGTATGTGTCTGTATGAGTGTGTGTATGTGTCTGTATGAGTGTGAGTGTGTGTCTGTGTGGCTGTGTACACGTGTGTCTGTGTGAGTGTGTCTGTTTGTACACGTGTGTCTGTGTGAGTGTGTCTGTGTGAATACACGTGTGTCCATGTTTTTTTATACTAATGTGAGCATTTCCACACCATTAAGAGCCCTTTAAGAACATTGAACCAGTGTGTTGCTTTTGGACTGGCCGATTCCTGCCACATCAAGGCTGTTTTCATGGCTACACGCATGTGTACCTGTGCGTGTGCTGCAGGCTTCAGCGTGGACTGGTGGGCGCTGGGTGTGCTCATGTTCGAGATGATGGCAGGACGATCCCCCTTCGACATTGTTGGCAGCTCCGACAA
Source organism: Brevimyrus niger (assembly GCA_015164015.2). Taxonomy (NCBI): domain Eukaryota; kingdom Metazoa; phylum Chordata; class Actinopteri; order Osteoglossiformes; family Mormyridae; genus Brevimyrus; species Brevimyrus niger. Next base: position 24,572,876 of record JAABNY020000082.1, on the reverse strand, counting down.
CCCAGACCAGAACACAGAGGACTACCTCTTCCAGGGTGGGGACCCCGGCCGGCTGGGAGGCTGACACTGCGAGGCCTCCTGCAAGTCACACTCACCCCCATCTCTGTGTTCCCACCAGTCATCCTGGAGAAGCAGATACGGATCCCCAGGTCATTGTCGGTCAAGGCCGCCAGTGTCTTGAAGGGCTTCCTGAACAAGGTGACAAGCTGACCTGGATCAGTTCCCAACTATAGTGATAATATTGATGATCTTCGAATTCAACAGATACTGTTGTCCGAGATCAGTAGCAGTAGCAGGTTAGTGATGATCTCTCTCCACTCTCCCTGTCTCTGTATCCACCCCCCCCCCCAGCCCTGCCCTTCACCCCCAGGACCCCAAAGAGCGCCTTGGCTGTCATCCCCAAACCGGCTTTGCTGACATCATGGGTCACCCCTTCTTCCGCAATGTGGACTGGGATCTGGTGAGTGCCTCAGGCCATGGAGGTCAGATTCCACTTTTACACTTTTTCCCCAAGGCTGCCAGCTCCCTGCCTGTGTGCACCCGTCTGCCTATAGGGGGCACCACATCAAAATCCTAATAAAAGATTAGACTGCCAGACTATGGGCCTGAGGTCTGTAATGTGATGAGTGTGCTGGTGAGCAAAGAACCGAGTCTCCTGAACATGCTCTGTCTCTGGGCTGACCTCTAGATGGGCCAGAAGCAGGTGATGCCACCGTTTAAGCCTAACATCTCCGGGGAGTTCGGCCTGGACAACTTTGACACGCAGTTCACCAACGAACCCATTCAGCTCACGCCAGATGATGAGTATGTGACCCCTGACCCCATGCCCTGACGACTGCCCAAAGTCGCCCTTCACCACTGACCCACTCCTTTCTTGGCCCTTTTTCAGTGACACGCTCAGGAAAATCGACCAATCAGAGTTTGAGGGCTTCGAATACATCAACCCTTTGCTGATGTCAGCTGAGGAGTGCGTCTGATTGGATGGCTGGCTGCTGGGAGAGGGACAGAGGCCAAAGGATATAGTGACCAGTGAGCTACTCCTCCAGACCCATCTCTGTCTCTACATCCACATGAACGGCCTTACCCTTCCGAAGGACAAACGGCCAAACTGATCATGTGATCTCCACTGAGGCATCCCTAACCATGCCTACTTTGCTGTAATTTATGTCAGGGAATTCAGGGTAATCAGACCTACTCAGGGTGGACGTATGACTGCAGAGAAACTTGTTGCATTGAGCCTGGGCTGGATTAATGTAATGATATTACAGTTTGAGCCAATGGCGGTGGGGAGGCTGCAGAGACCCAATAGGCTCTGAGCTTCTGAGCACTGCCATAATGTGTATATACGTCTCACCTAGGAAACGCAGGTGGTTGGACGCTCCCTTTGCAGTGGACCAAAAAGCATTATCTCATGTACAAAAAGGCAAAATATTTGGTCAATGAGCACTTCATGCAACAGGATGTAATGTATCGTTACACTTTAATTCACACTGTATATTTAATCTTTGTACTTTTTCATATTTAAGGTACTCTTCTGTTAATGTTTTATTTTCCTTTACATGTACGGTTACCTGGCAACACTGGGGATTTTAAAAGTAACATCCTCCAAATTATAGGAGAATCTGTCTCCCCACCACCTGCCCCCCTTTGTGTCTGAGTAATGTGATTCTCAGGGCAGAGATGGGGTGGGAGGGTTACATAAGCAGGACTTTCTGGGTGGTTTATCTGGTCTAGCCGCCCTGTAAATGCATTACTGAGCTGAGCTTACACATTCATACCAGTTAAAGGGAAAGATGTTTTAATGGTTTCTCTGGTAATCTCCTTTAATAAGATATTTCCTCAGCTACAAGAAACAAATGCTCTTGCACTGTTTTTGCTGCGCTCAGCCATGGTAGCATGGTAATAACTCACTGCTGGCAGCCATTTGCATCCACCAATTTGTACACTGCACGGTGCTTTTAAATAAAGCCGGATCATGTTTTCCTCGCGTTTCATCATGTTGTGCTTATCATGTCTGTATCACTGATCCCTATCACTTAAGGGAGCGGGACGGGTCCCCGGTGGGCCGAGGACAGTATTGCTGGTAAGGCTGCGTGTTTTAGCGTTTCCTCAAAGCGGCAAGGCCACTGAATCATGCGCCGGGTACTTCACAGCTTCCCATTTTAATGGCAAATGCGCCAGATGCGGGACAGACGTGTGTGATTAACCGTAACAGAGCTTATCCATCGGCCGGGGGGCTTTCCCACTCCAGTGCCAATTTAAGTCCCTCCTCTACAGACATGGCGACTAAAGCGTAGACACTCCAGTAATGTATTCATACGAATTGAGTAATTTAAAAATACCCCTTGACAAGCGTCTGGAGCCGTATCACTTACTGCAGCTCCCCACATGATGCTGCGCGATTCCCGCGGTTTAGAGCAGATGCGTTTCAACATGGTCTGCGGTCATTGTACTGGTAATACCGTCTGGATCCACTTCCCAGAGGGGGGTGAGGTCGTGAAAGACAAACCAAATGCAATTAAGGCCCATGTTTCGCTCTTGTGACTGTAAACCTGTGCATGTCTATTAAATGATTAATATTCCTAAGTTTTCAAGAATGTATTACACAGACGTCCGTCACTCGGGACTGTTTGTCTCGTCCCCGGTCCCTGACTCACGCACCCCCTCTGCGCGCTCCTCTGTCGGCCCCTCGGCCAGTGTCTGAATCACGCAAACTTCAGCCAGCAAAATTAACGCTTGCCTTCTTCCGAAGCCCACAAGGTGCAAGCAGGGGCTGGGAGGTGAATCACAGGCGGCACATTAAAGGCTTGTGTTTGTCTGGCTGGGTCGGTAATTATACGGTGGGGTTCGATCGCGGTTAATTAACCCACTTCTAGGAAGTGACTATTCCGTCACGTCTGCTGCTCCGGATCAAGGTATGCTTCACTGTCTGTCATAAGAAGCGCTGAAAAACAATACATACTGGAAAGATTAACGACCACAGCGATTTACTTGGACAAGTATTTAGTGGCATGAACTTGGAGTGTCTCATGTTTTTATTTTTACTTTGTTTTTTGCATTTGGCTTCTGAAGCAAGCAAACGGTTTTTTTACTTGCATTTCATTGTCATTGTCATTTTAAACCGCATCAGATCTTTATCAAACACGCTGTACTGTCCCACAGGCCAAGGCTATTTTAGGTTAATTTTATTTTAAATAATCTAATGACGCAGTACATTTTAATCTGGCTAAGCGTTTCTTCATTGTAAAATTTTTAAGACATGATAACAGCTGGCAGAGCTCATGATAGTTGGTTTGCTATATTATTTCATGGTTTTAAAGTGCTCCTATTCATTTTAAGGGTTTTGCTTCTTAAAATCCATATGCTAGTGCGTATTAACATACAATATTGTATGTTTACATATAACGCTTCATTTTGATTTATATCTCAGTTTTGGGGAATATGTCAGATCGTTCCTGTTAAACTGCAATAGGAATATTTTTCACGATTTATTTATTTATTTATTTCTCACACCTTGTTATCTTTGTTAATCAGATCATATACAATCGGTACAAGTAAGTGGTAGTTTCCCTAATGCGCGCTTCCGCGGACGTGCCGTGAACCCGCCCCTTAGGGCGCCGCCTGAAGTATACAGGAATAGGCCTACATCAGGCTGTCTGCTGGCGTCCGGTCTAGTCGACCTTCCTCAGAGATCGTGTTAAAACAGCCTGTCGTGGAGTCAGTTTTAGAGTAGTCGCGCTATGCTTGTAATCTACCCAGACAGTATGAACTGTTATCATTTTGTTATTGTCCATTTGTTATATTTGACGTGTAATGGCGTTGTTATCATGATTGCATTTCTCGTCAAAACATCTCGGTTAAATTACTTTCTGTAGGATGTGGGCAATATGTGGCTATTAACTCATATATCGCAAAACGTACGACTGTAAAGCCACCTTTAATGCGAAGGAAGCGTCTGTCCCCCTCCCCTCCCCGATGCCTCGTTTTAAAGCCCGGTGTGACGCACTGCGTAGGTGTGTATCCTCGGAGGTTACGATACGGCTCCGGGACCACCAAAACAAAGGCGGCGGGGGCACCGCAGACGCGCTTCCCCGCAGGGTCCGGGCGGCTGACGTCGACCGGGGAGTGACGTCCGCGACGGGGCGGTGTGTAGCGCTCCTTGTGTGTGTGAGTGTACCTGGCTATCCGCATACTGACATCGGCAGGGCGAAGGGGACCGCCATCTCCGCAAAGCAAGGTGCGTCTTCAAGCCAGCGCTTACTTTCCATAACTATCCGTTTTCCTTACGGCTTATTCAGCGCCCTGGTATTTCACCAGGGCTGTGCTGCCGGCAGCTCTTCAAATCACCCTACATCGACAGCCTGCCATCTGCAAAGCGATTTTCATTGTAATGAATGTATATTTCGTATACATTTACAGGATAAATCGGATTTCCCGAGCCGTTTAATTTTTTTTTCATATCTGGGAGGAGTTAACGTTGTTGCGAGGTGATTTTATATATGCATTGATATGAATAATATTAGGATTAGGTGTTACGACGTAAAATCATTATTTTATTGAAGATTACTGTTTAAAAATTGTAACTCCGGCACCGCCCGGTGATATTTTCTCTATAGGCGGTTCAGTGTATTGGCTGGAGTGGTCTGAGTCAGTCCCAGGGAAGGTATTTATACTGAATATGCGACCAGGGTGGCGGAGAGGGGGAAGCGTTCCGCTGGGGTGGGGGGGCAGCATGCTGTCCTTGTCCGTATGGAGGTGGAGAGGGGAATGGGGTGATACAGGGGTACAGAGAAGGGCAAGGGTTTGTGGGGGTGCCACAGTCGTATGCGTGCGAACGCAGCTCGGAATAGAGAAATCCCCCTAACCCCTACCCTAAGGATACCCAAAGTAATCTCATTATTCTCTCAGGATCAATACGGTGGACGCAGCTGTCTCAGCGGCTGGATAGCTAGCTCGGGTGCAACCGGCCATATGGATCGCGTTAATTTCTCTCTTTCTTTTTTTTTGGCAAACTCACTTTATCGGGGAGTCTAACGGAGCATTTTTAGATACGTGTCCAGATAAACTGTAATTATTATTGCTGTGATCCCGTGGGTGTTTCATATCTCGGCCGCAGAATGGAGCAGGGACATCTGCTGTTAATGAAATACTGGCACTGTCTGCCCGTTTGGCGATTTTAGGAATATTCTGAACCCGGGTCCGTATACGAGCCGCCCTGTTTATTTAACCTTGATGAAAGCAATTGGCACGGGTCGCACACAGGATTGTGGTTTTACTTTATGGCGCTTTTGAAACTAGCCTGTTTGGGTTTTTGAGCCCGGGTTGCGTTTACAGCATGAGATAATGACCCGGAGCTGATCCTGTGCTTTTCCTTGGTTAGATGTCACGTAGGAGATACCCAGTCAGGTCATGATGCAGGCTCGGCGTCTCCCCGTCACCCGCTTCCTCCTGTCGCCTTTTTTTCTCTCGTGTTGCTTGCGCGGAAGGCGGCGGCGGCGCGGAGAGCGCGCACGATCCGCCCTCGGATTTACCGCACCCTGCGCGAATGGCGGCAGTCACGGCTGCGCCAATCTGCCCGCCAAGCGGTTACTTAACAAAGACGCAAGATGTGCAGCATGTTTCTGGGAACTGATCTGGAGAAGTCCCCTATTAAGTGCTGAAAAGGTGACAAACAAGTATTAACCTGTCTAGAACAGCTCCAATACACCAAATGAATACCTCTTTACTTGAATCGTACTACACTTGGTGAAGTGTGACAGATGAACATTATCTGCATATTGTTGTCTGGGAGGTTTGCAGCCAGACAGAGCCTCACACTCTGAACTGTTCTCTTCACACAGGAAACTGGCTTTTTACAGACCAGACTCAACTATGCATGAATTCAAGTCTTTCGTTCAGTGAGAGTTCCGAACCCTTGCATTGACGGCACAATGGCCAGTGCACAGGTAAGTATGAGGCCCAGCCACAAGGAGGCGCCGTTGCCCAGGGGCGGCTCTAGGCGCCCGTCTCGGACCCGGGTCACAGAGGTGCCCCTTAAGAAGCGCCTCACGGCAGAGATCAGCCTGAAGCAGCAGCGGGGGCCCCCAGGGGGTGTCAAGATCAAGAGGGAGCGACTGGAGGAGAAGGAGGAAGCGCACCAGGAAGAGGAGGCGGGCTGGGGCCACGCCCTGGACCTGAGCCCAGGCATCCGCCACACACTGGCCCAGTTCACACTTAGCAGTCAGAGCTCGCTGGGGGGGCCGGCGGCCTTCTCGGCACGCGGGGGGAGGGAGGAGGCGTCGGTGGCGCTGCCCCCCCTGCCGCCAGCACCGGCCGGGCCCCTGCTGGCCCCCAGTGACAGTTCGGCAGAGCTGAAGCACACGGTGCTGGAGGGGGAGCCCATCTCGTGCTTCACGGTGGGCGGAGAGAAGCGGCTCTGTCTGCCGCAGGTACTGAACTCGGTGCTGCGCGCCTTCTCGCTGCAGCAGATCAATGGCACCTGCGATGAACTCTACGTTTACTGTTCGCGTTGCCGTGGCGACCAGCTGCACGCGCTTAAGGCATCCGGCGTGCTGCCCCCGGACGCGCCGTCCTGCGGCCTCATCACGCTGACCGACGCCCAGCGCCTCTGCAACGCTCTGCTGCGCCCCGGCCGGCCCGCGCCTCCCGCCACCCCCCCAGGGCCCTTCCCACTGCGAGAGGGCGGGTCCACCTTCCAGGTGGAGCACCGGTGCCTGGGCAAGGGGCGGGGCCTGTTCGCGGGGCCGCTGTATGAGCACCCCGACGCCTCCTGCATCCAGTGCGCGCAGTGTGGCCTGCTCTTCTCTCCGCGCCGCTTCGTCATGCACTCGCACCGCCCCCCCGATCGCCGCACCTGCCACTGGGGCTTCGACTCGGCCCGTTGGCCGCGCTACCTGCAGCTGGGCCGCAAGTACCTGGGCACGGTACAGGAGGCACCGTACAGGAGGCTACTGCAGGAGATGAAGGAGAAGTACAGCCAGAGGAGCTGCAAGAGGCCTTACGACACGGTGAGTGGTGGGGCTGCTGTGGGAGTGGAGCTTCAGGGATGGGCGTGACCGATGGGGGGTGGAGGCTAACAAGGGGGGTCCGGCCGCTAGAATGGGCTTGCCTGGCAGATGGGGGTGGGGCTTCGGAAGTGGGTGGGGCTGATATGGATGCATCTGCTGGAATGGGCGGGGTTAACAGTTGGCCACTTCCTCGCTGCTTCTGTCGTAAGCCATGCTTTAGCTAGGGTAACAATGACTTAAGATGTGTGTTTTCACGCGTCCGTTTGCGTAAATGATCACCTTGCAAGCAGCCGTTTGTATTTTTAGTGACTGATGTGTCTGTCTTTATGTCACAGAATTTTTACGAGTTGACTCCCTTGTGTGAACAATGATAATAAGTAAGTGGTCTTTTTACTGAATGCCTTTTCGCGGTGTTAAGCGTTGGGGACAAACTGATGGCAGCACAGAAGGCCAGAAGGGGATTGTGGGATTGACGCGTCTTCCTGCCACTGTGACCTTGTCCCCCAGCTGCTGCCTGTTTGCCTCCAAGGTTGTTCTGATTTATTCCCGTGACTAACAGGGTGGGAATGGCCAAAGTGGTTTGGCTTTGCTCAGTGGTACCGACTTTCTGCGGTGAAGTATGACTGTGGCTGTTCTGATAACGGGTAGACGCTGGTTTGGGGGGAGTGAGGTTAAGTCGGAGTCATGAGGAAATGCTGTCTGGTGTCTCGACTTAGGCTGAAAAACCACATTCCTGTTTCTCTAGGCAGACAGACACAGACTGAGGCATGAAGGTAAAAGAACAGGCAAACACTGCCATGCACACACCCAGGTTTATGTAAACTGAAATGCAGTATAAATGGAGTATATTCTGCGTTCTCCAGTGCACACAGAATTTCTGCTGTTCTTCAGTGCATTTTTTTCCATTGCTAATGGAATTTCTTTAGTGTTCTTTAGTGCAGACTGAATTTCTGCAGCGTCCTGCAGTGTTAATGAAATCTCTCCAGTGTTCAGTGCAGTCTCCTTCCTGCTCCCCTCTTCTTTTCCTTCTCTAGGTCAGCCTATTGTTCCTTTTTTGCTTTCTTCTGTTTTCCACTCTCTGCTGGGCGGTTTTTCTCCATCCACCTCCTCCTCTTCATCTTGCTGTCGTTGGCAGTTTAGCCTCGCCTTGTCCCCCGAATGGCTGTTGTCATCAGGAAGTGGATCTGTGGCTTTGTACCATAGAGACAGAAATCACATGAGGGGCTGGTGTAGGTATAAGAACTTTAAACCAAACCCCCCCCCCCCCCCCCCCCCCCGAGTCACCTGAAGGTTGTTAATAATCAAATAAAAAATTCCATGGATTAGCACCGTTAGCGATTAGCCACCCTTAGCAGCACACTTTCTTTATTTGGTAGCTGCATGCTGTTGTAGCCCCTGAGGACAGAACCTCACATCCTCTCCAGTTGTGAGTTGTATCAGATCTAATCCACTTACTATAAAGTTCGATAGCCTACCTCATAGTACAACACTGACACATGCTGAGGAAATGTAATAATAAATTTAAAACAGCAACCAAATAAGATGTGACAAGAATATAGCGTCATGAATTTTTTAGAACCCAAGTGCTTGTAAACCTGAAGTCTGCTCATGTTGGTGCCACAAACAGCGTGAGCATAAATATTCAGTCAGCACTGGGGGTGGCGTGGGGGAGGAGATGGACGAGCAGAGGGCCCGTCATACTGCCTTAGGGACCGTCTTACCTGGTGGGTAGCGTGCAGCAGCCGTCAGCGGTCAGGCGTATCTGCGGCTCATAGCTATCAGGGGGACACTGAACTTGCTGCACCGGTGGGCACTCCACTGTACTGCAATCCACACTGAAAACTGCAGGGGGCGACACGTCAATGAAAGTACATACAATATAGCTATACAAGGGCACAAATGTGAAAGCTAATGTTGTCATTTCCATATATGGAAATTTACTATTTCATATGGAGACTTAACATGGCATTAAAAATAAAGCGATACCAAGCAACTGAGTACCCAAAGGAATCAACTGGATCCCAAAAACACTCAGATTTACTTTAAAGGAAGGGTGTGGTGAAATATGTATGAAATGAAGAAAGAATACAGAGGCTCCTCAACTTACGATGGGGCTACGCTCCGGTGAACCAGTCTTAAGCCAAAAATGTCTTATGTTGAATTTGAATATGTTATGATAAATAAGTCAATAATTACTATCACTGAATAAGTAAATAAAAAATTACGGCAAGTATGATTACATTACGTTATTAAACACTGTATGAGGTGTTAACGTTTACAATCGCTGCACCTGAAGCATGGCTGGATGGATGCAGCTATCTCACGACGTCACTATAACGTGTCATAACAGCATATCGCTACCCCTGGAACAGATCGGGATTCAAAGTCGACTACTGAATGTGCATCACTATTGCACCATCATATGCAAGTCAATATTTAAGTCAAAATATCGTAAGTCGAACCATCGTAAAGCAAGAAGCATCTGCATACACTTGTAAAATATAAAATATATCGGTAAACGTTCATTTTCGCTGGCCAGAACGTCCTGCGACGGTCACAGCCACTACACGGCGGACGGAGCAGCGTGGCCGGCCCCAGACGTACCCGGCTTGCATTCGTAGAGGTCACAGCATTCTCCCGGTTTGCCAGAACCCTTTGACACCAGGATGTTGAGATAGCCTGGCTGGCAGACCTTGCGCAGGCACCCGGCTGGGTTGCAGACGCAGCGGCTGGGCAGCGGGCAGCATTCCCCCGCAGGCGCATAGCCTTCGATCAGCACCGAGTCCTCCAGGCACCGAGGAGAGAACTGCACCTCACAGCGAGCCTTGGAGCAATCGGGCTTCTCCTCTGCAGGAGCCAAAAGCAATAATGAGGTAACGTTACGGTGGAGCCAGTGCTTAATGAAGAAGCTCACTGTATGGGCGAAAGCTTGCTGGTTCATGTCGAGGAAAACCAATATTAAACATAAAAACCCTTAGAACAGGATTTCGCAGTCATATTAATACACAGTAAATTGGCTGTTTGTTTAAATAAACTCAATGCATTTCAGTTCAAGCTATCTTCAGTTCAACACAGTGGCACCAAAGAGCTTAAGAACATTTTAGCAACAATACCATGACAAAAGGAAAAACGATAATATTGAAAGTGGAGACAACAGTGAATAGGGGAAAAAAAGCACGCACTGTTCTGATCAGAAGAATAAATAAAATCTCCAGAGCTCCATGGTCAACTGGCTACCCGACAACCTTGAGCAAACTTGCGCTGTCAGGAAAAGGTGGACCTGAAGTTAGAAACTTTACTGAAGCTGTAATGCTCCTATTAAACAGCATGACAGAGGCCAGTCCTTATGGTCAAAGCTCTGGCTCCACTCTGACCGAAGACCTTCAGGCATGTTGCGGAAGATGCAAATAAAACCAAAACAAGTTATGAAGGAGATGACATTTGCCGGTTCACACGTGGATAAGCTGAGCTGAAATACAAACCTGGACTTAATAACACCGCAGGAATTTCTTGTGAAAGTGCCACATTAATGAATCCACCTCTCAGCCAGACGGATTTATAAATTAGCACTGGGGCTTATTTTATTACGAGACACCGTGTGTGTTATCAGGGTCTTGGTTTTAGAAAGAGGGCATCTCCGAACAAAGGAAAAGCTTGGGAGAGAACATAAGGCTAGTCACTCAATCAATCCATCCATCTGGTTACATCAAAATCATAACAACAGATTTCATTCTTCGTGCAATTAAAACCCAACAAAATCTGAAAGCTGGAAAGATTCAGACTGATTCTAAAGCTTATCATGTCTACCATGTATTTACAAGTAAAAAAAAAAAAAACAACAAAATCTCAATTTCATACCAAACCAGAGAGCAAATATTATTAGCATAATGCTGCAACACAATCATGAATTAAGAGATATAAAAGAGCGACATATTTTGTATAATATGTGCGATGCATATCTACCTTCTAGCCATCTATACTGGTCAGGGTTGTGTGTGTGGGGGGGGGAGGGGGGGGGCACATACATGCTCACACTGCAAGCCATTTCAGAGGCGCCAGTCAGCCCAACAGAATTCCGTCGGAGTGTGGGAGGGAAGTGTCGAACCCGGGGGGAGCGGAATACCTAGAGGTGAGCTGCACAACGCGGAAGGAACCTACAAACTTCACACGGGGTGTCGGAGAAACAGCGGCGCCAACCGAGAGCTACCATGGTAGCCTTAAGAGACATGAACACACAGACGAGAAGAGGAGTAAAGAACAACAGCGACTCAGAAAAAAGAACGAGATCTGTTCTTTAAGTGAAGTTTGCCAAGTCCGAAAAATAATATGTAATGATGATAATTAATATATAGTAATAATAAAATTAACTAAATACAGTGTTGTTTTGTACCTCAACCCACAAAATGTTTTCACGAGAGTTATTACAAATGATTGTATTTGTCCCAATTTATTTATCCCAAATGTATTTATTCCAATATATAATATAATATAAAGCTTTATGGGCAGTCCTTTCATAAGTATGAGTTGCATAAGAACATAAGAACATAAGAAATTTACAAACGAGAGGAGGCCATTCGGCCCATCAAGCTCGTTTGGGGAGAACTTAACTAATAGCTCAGAGTTGTTAAAATCTTATCTAACTCTGATTTAAAGGAACCCAGGGTATTAGCTTCTACTACACTACTACTACACTAGCAAAAGTGCAAAATTGCGCATAAGTAATGCTCTTAATGGACTGCCTGTATCTGCTGAACGATACCACTGTATTCTAAAAACTCATAAGGTCACATGTCAGTGCCCCCAGTGCCGTCGGAAAACAGCGGCTTCGGCTAAAGAGGCTTCACATTTTCTTCATGATAAGCAGGTCCTGATAAGCAACGCTCACTTACGTAATTAGCCAGGAGGTTAAAACCCCCTTCAGCCTTCAAACAGTAAATCACAGAAAAAATATGCTGCATGCCAGTGAATCAGAAAAGCAATAAAACTATATGATCTTGGAAAAAATGATACAGACGCAGGGTCTACTGGCTCCTTATATACACACAAGGGTGAAGCACTGGCGTTCGTTCAGTCTGGATTCCAATGCCAGACTCCTATTACAATAATAAATTGTTTTCCATAGAAGATGCATACCACAGGAAAAGAAAAAAAAAAAAATCGGTTGCTGCCCATGCATGCTCACTGCATTCAGATGCAATTAACCTCTTTGTCATTCCCTGAGATGGAGAAAAGTTACATGATTCACACTTTCAGTACAGAGTTTCTGTCCTTTAGCTCACTTTCTGTTTCACAAAGGCAGATGAATCTAATGTGAGCATATGAGGAGAAGTAAATATCTGAGGCTAAAATCTGCACACCCTGCCACTTACCCAGAGGTCACACTCATAAAAACAAATACTGTCTGTTTATGCTTAACCGACGAAGTTGAGAAATCTAAAATATGTGTGAATGATTCATCCTTCCATCTTCTACCCAGCCGTCCTGGTGATGACTGTAATGGTGGCTGGGGACCTGGACGGAATAACTCAACTCTTAATTGTTGTTACATTGTATACATTGTATTATTTCAAATACATACATTCATCAATTTCCTTATCCTGTATTAGTCAGTAGAATAACTGCAGATAGAAAACCAATACAATCAAAAGAAAAAAGGGGAAAACAGACGTCAACATAGAAGAAAGGGTTTGTGAGGCAGAGCCCAGCGTCAGGGAGCGATGAGAACAAACTGACAAAGAACAATCAATTCAGGCAGAAGCTAAGGAATTTAATACTGTTACATAGCAAAAGGTGCAACCCAGACGGGGATAAGTATCCAGCATGTAGCCTTGAAATGGCGATTTGACCTATCAATTTTTAAGAAGGTTAAACCTGGCAAAGAATAACCTCAAAGGTTATTTTAGTTTGCTTAACCACCCATAACCCGAACCATTTCAATTCACTTGAGCTGGGAGCAGAAAGAACAGTCAAACAAATGAGAATGATCAGATGCAGCTGCAAACTAGTCAACTCATCGAAACATATAGCCACAATGTAGGTTTCAGTTCACAGACCTTCAGAAAGAAATTCAGCAGCCATACATAACATGCATGCTTAGAATGCGTACACAGAACCAGACATAACAATCATGCGACCTCAGTACGTTCAAGGTATTATAAATATCCTAATTGTTACAATATAATTTCTGACTTCTAGTAACTAAGGAAACCAGGTTCCAGGTTTCTCCGGCAACTGATTCAACTATGCTGTTGCCGCATCCCAGAGGGTGAAGAAGGGAGAAAAGTAGATAAATAATAGTTCAAATTTAATTTTGTATAAGATATATTAAATACTTTAAAGTTATTATAAAATAATGATATAAAAATAAATCAACGGAAGACAAAGGAACAGGTATTTGGCAATGTTAAACATCATTCAGGACCTGCTAGGTGAAGAAATAAATCAACATCTTTTGGTTTGTGATTCTTTGTGAATCCTTTGTGAAGTAGTACATTCTCTTAACATTATATATCTTGAAGTCATATTTAGATAGACAAAAACGCTCAACATAAAAGCAAATTGGTGTCTTCTAAGGATAATAGCCACTGAAGTGTAATAATAAATATTTCTATATATTCGACTCCCGAATATATATATTCGTTAAAACGAACGGTTTATTTTGCTGTAAACAAGCAGTGATAAGTCACGCATGAAAAGGTACCAAAACTAAATGACCTCACTGACACTTTTTAACTGTCAAAGTTGACAGCATTAGTGCCACGGAGCACGACTGGGAACCCTGGGCTTTCGCTGCCGTGGGATCACTACAGGAATCCGGGTTTCTGAAATCCACATCACAAAAGATGACTACACCTAAATGTCACGGCTCACCTGGAAACTGGCTATTTGTATAGCGGCTGCATAAAGTAATGAAACATCGATGATCCTGTGAGTTTTTATAGTGAGGTTTAATTATGCTTCGCACAGTTTGATTGCGGATCTATACGTGTCCAGAGGAGGTTTGTACTATAAAACACACACAAAAAATACCATACGCACAATATTAGACCATGAAGATTAACAAATATGAATAACAGAACCAATCCAGGATGAAGCATTTCAACCTCACTTCTATGTTTCTATGGTTCCCGCTGCCACTGACACTTTACAAATAAGCATCAGGAACATAACCTGTCTACTGCACTGTCGCTCACTCATTTTCAACTGGTTTCCAGTCAAATCGATTTAAGTGCACAACGGCCCAATACACACAGCCTAAATTTGTTCATCAGAACAATAACTAGTTCAATTTAATTGCCACTGATGTTAGTCCACACATTAAAAGGATGTGGGCACATTCAAATTTCTTTGCCAAATGGCATTTTTTCCTTAATCGTATTACATATTGCTTTCAGTGACAGTGTAGAAAGAAAACTACCTTTTTCATCATTAAACAAGTAGCAGGTGGCATAGTGTTCAATGGCAACAACAAAAGAACCACAATTAAAAGAATAATTAAACTATAGTTTGATGGTTTTACTGTGTACTTATAAAAAGGTTTACCACAAATGTCTCTTTTTCCAATTGCAATGTTTGGTAGCATTTTATTTCCTAGACAGAATGTGCAGAAGCAAGCATCCCTAAATTAAGGAGCAAGAAAATCACAAAAGTGACAAGCGGCTCCTATAATATAATGAAAAAAAATCAGTTTGTACCTTCAAAGAGAATCAACCCGAAGCAGGCAAACATATTTATGGTATTTAAATTGCTTTCTTACAGGTAGAGAAAAGTATCTGCTTTATTCCACATGTGAAGGCAGGATTTTTCCCCCCAGGCAACAAATACCCTGTAGCAAGTCTTCCCAGCTACAGCTGGACTGCTGTCAGTTAGACACGGGGGAGTAATAAAAAAAAGAACCAGATGTCTGGCTTACAGCCAGCAGAACGGAGGACCAATCTGTCCGAGTGTGCAGTGAGAACCCGCACTCACATGAATAATGCAGTTTCATTCCCCTCCAGTTTGTTTTGTGTTCATATTACATAGACTACAGGTCAAAACACACACAGCTTTTTTTTTCTTGGGTAAATAATTTTAGCCACCATCTTACTGTGTACTTTTCCACATTGCTTATCATTAATTATTATTAATATGTATTTTTAAAAACCCATGCAAGGTAACTGGTAAAGCATAATAAAAGTAAAATGTTACAAATTTAAAGTAAATAGGTAATCATTTCACAAACATAAGTCCCTGACTATATAGCATTTAAAAGTTTTACAAAAGAGCATTTTGGCTAATGCTAATTTCTAAGACTTTCGTAGAGGTTGTCTGAAAGATTTTCTTAAGTCTAAATGTCCACGTTTTTTTTTGTGGAACCAGTAGATCTTCCATCCCTAAAATATTGTGCTGGGTCTGAAAATGAATCACAGGAGTTTTCATTGGATACTTGCTCAGTTGCTTGCTTAGCTCACTTTAAACATCGTTATTATGCGAAAAGTGTAGATAAAAATGCAGGAGCAACTAAAACATAAAGATCAACACTGAGGCAAGATTACAAGGCACATAAAATGGTCAGAAAGCGTCAACTCCCCCCTCCCATTGCCCCAATTCAACCCAGTTACAAAAATTGAATACATCAAACGTAAAAAAGATGAAGAGCAAAGTTTGCATATCAGAAGGTGTAATTTATGAGCAAGCAGTTCCCTGAGGGTACAAATAACAATACCATTTACATGGTTATCTGTACCCTAAAGTGATTACATGGTTGATGTCTTATGAACATATTGACCTATATATAGTGTTTTATACTTCTATATGGTTAGCAAACTATATAATATATAGGTGAAAGCATGTTCTAAATCATTGATGTTCCGAACGCAAAAAAGGGTACATACAAAAACAATCAGTGTATATGAAAGTCACCATGAAACTGAATATGGTGTAAAACTGTGTTTGAATTAATTTAATGAAATATAGCTTAAATCATTCATAAAACACATCAAAGGGCTTGAAGGTAACATTCTGCGTCAGAAAGGAAATTAATGATGCATTTAAAATTATCAGAGGGCTTTAAGAACATTCCTTTTCTCCGGGCCACAATAAATCTCTCAGCACCGACAAAATCTTTAAAATGCCTTTCGTTAAATGGGTACAGGTGTTATATAAAGCTACTTAAGCACCTGTATTAATAAGAATTATATGAGAAAAGGCTGCCCCTTGCTGCCATTACTGTTGCTATTTTCACAGCCATTAGCTGCTGCAACACCAACATATATTAGGAATTTAAAATGTGCTTTATATGGAATAGGATTATTGAGGAGGGGAAGGGGGGGGGCTTTTTCAGGCGACACAGCAAGCGCCCCCAGAAGAAACTAGAAGTCAGGAGTGACTTAGATGGAGATGGAGTTAGTTGGGTGCCGGGTTCGAAAGAATGCAATACAACCACAAATATTAAAGTAAAAAAAATTAAAAAGCTACCTTCATGCGTCTGACATACATAAAGAATCAGTTCAGTGTGAGAAGAGTTAAACAGTACAGGCATCAAACTGGAGTTTGGGTTTTGCCGGGACAAAAATGTAAAAAATAATAATTACCTTTTATTGTCAAAACGCTGTAGTGAAGCTTAGTTTTCAAACATTCCAACATTCAATAGTTTAAAGGCGATTCTTACACAACCGAAATATTCCTTAAAATTGTTTGTTGTTTCATGATATCATTATACAATATTGCGTAATATTGTAAAATGTATCGATTGGAATTCTGTTCTGTATATGTCATGGCTGCCCTACTCAAAAAGAAGATGCTGTAGGTCCTCGGATGGGGTCTTCACTGGCAGATTTACATACATAACTTACTACATGGAGCGATTCCGTTTCTGGGATTCCGGGACTGTGCTGATAAGAGTGATCCTCTGCGTTTGATCTCTTCTCTAATCTGTTTTCCGGTAACAAGCACAGTCTAGCTCCAACAGGTCATCTATGCTCTTTTGTTTCCCAAAAGAAAAATGACCTCATGTCATGTCATGCCTTAGTTTGATAAACAAGGTAACTTAAACTAACTACTCACCATGACAGCATCTGACTAGTATCAGTCAGACATCTACACATACTTTCGTATCAAAATAAATTTGAACACAATGTTGCTCATAAGAATACATGCATGGTCTGACTTGAAGCCTAAATAGCAGGGCTGAAAGCATGACCAGTGTGTCACCTCCGTCTGATTGGCTGAAATGCACAGAGATATGGTGTTTTGCATCAATATGCATGGATAATTGCAGGACAATTCAAATCAAGGTCCTCAAGGTCCAAGCCCTGTTGATTTTCTAGCCTTCTTTTACATGGGAACCAGGTGTAAAGCCTCTGGCCAATCAGAATCGATGATTATTAAACGAAGTACATGGGAGAACTGAACACAAGGCGTGGATTTGGAAAAGATCCAGATTTGAAGAGCCCTGGATTATTGGAAGGAAGAAAGGGCATAATTCTACATATTATAATTAGCATTATTGCAGATTGCGATGTATTGATGCATCCCCGATAACACGAAATGAGTTCCTCATGCAAATTTATGCAAGCGAATTCTAATTCCGCTAGCGTTTGATGCTAAAATAAGGCCACAATTCTCACAGACTTGCGGGCGGAAATGAGCACACAGTAAATCACGATGCACCCAGCGTGAACAGTAAATAAGCTTCTCTTCATTTTGAAATCGCTGTTGTCGTCCAAAGCAACCCTTCTGCAGTGGAAAACTGAAGCGAGCTGGAACAGGGCTGTAACTAGTCTCTCTTAGAGAGCCGGCCCGGGTGCAGCTCAGTCCATGTACACCAGGGAGAGCTCCACGAGACAGCTGGGCTCCTAACCCTTCACAGCCCCCCCACAGCACCTATTAGCAACCAAACACCGACATGAGCCCCTGGGCAGAAAGAGTCGAATTTGACTAAAACACAGAACACTACATATTTATATAAATATATAAAACACTTGCGGTAGTTGCATATTGAACCTTGTTTTACCAAGAGCCCATCTAAGACCCATCTCACAAACCCGCCCAACAGAAAGTATACAAAACCAAAGAAGACAATTAGGCTAATCGGGTCCAGTTGATTTTCATCTCCTGGGTTACCTGTAGGTATTGGGGCTGGTGATCAATCACTATGGAAACACCAAGGATCATGGAAACCCATCCGTGCCACTGCTGGCTTACAACTGAATTACTGGACTTGAAACAACCTCGGACTTTAGACTAAGCTTTGCCAGAGAATTCCTCACTCAAAAAAAAAAACTGAAAAGGCAAATAAATTCACTTGGGGGCTGGTTTCAATTGAAATGGATAAATCATGAGAAAGGCTGTGTCTGCCTTTAAAAGCTACTGCTCAAGGCTTTAAGCATCAGTTCAGCTTTATATGGCCTAAATCTGGCAGTGGCTGGGCTGTTAGCCTTTAGCATTGCTTTCAGCATTCGATCCAATGTGAAAGCTCCCCTAGAATAAGAGTGTTCATCTGCCAACGAGTGTTTTACCCTACAAAACGGTATCGGGCATTTGGAGATATTAACATGCACACATCAATTCTTTAAGCATTCTGCATCAAGAAAAAGGTATATTCCTTTAATCCACAAACATCTATCCATCCACCTCCCAGCTACTCATTCAATACAGGGCCACAAGCAATCGGCATAGCACAACACTCAATAGCCTGGGAAACTGGGACGCATAATTGATCTTCAGTACTTGAATTGTGCGTATCAGTAAAACAGTACGGCGTGACTGAGCTCTCCTGTTTGACCAGCCACAAGCAGCAAACTCTGAGGAACAAGCGACTGCCAGCAAAGACCAGTTGCCCCTGGAAAGTGCTCAATAGGCCTATAGCAGCCCGTCCTTCATCACTGTCACTCTGAGGACCACCATCTTTCTACAGATTTCCACCACATGGTTAAGACTGCAGATCAGCAACATCAAGTAGAACGAACACATGCACGTGCAAACAACAAGAAGCAGGTAGCCTGTCTGAAACTGGCACAGCGCCCTCTATGGTATATTACTGCAATGACAGGTTTCAGGAGCAGGGAGATGGAAACTAAAAATTAATTTAAAGTTTATACATATATCAATGTGGATATAAGAACTGGAACGTGATTTCATGTTTCAACAAGTCTTTGTAGTGGAAAGTTATAAACCACTTTGTAGTAAATCTTTACTATGACAGGTGTGCTTCTATGAGCGCACTTACCACAACACTATTGATGAAATCTTAAAATCATCTGTTAAACCCACTTTCTATTTCTCATTCTTTCCAGGTGGAAAAAAATGAAATTTCTTTGCTGTCATTCCTCTGAGATATAGAGCAAGATTTACAGAATATAATGCAAAAGTCTATAAAAGAATATGACGTTCAGTAAAGTGGGAAAAAAACTTTAATGTTTGAAATTCCATGGTTGTCACAGGAATTATGGAGAAATAAGATGTATCTTTAGACACAGCCACTGCCTTCAGCAGCGTGTGCACAGTGAAGGCCTGCTCTGTGCCCTGTGTTACCTGGGACAGCGAAGGCC
>JAABNY020000082.1:24468143-24478588 GCA_015164015.2 Brevimyrus niger | reverse complement strand
AATCAAGCCTTTATTACATAACACTAGGCTATAAAAAATGCGGGTCAGGAAGCGGGTCGGGTACAATATATATATATTTTTTTGCGGTCCGAGTTGCGGGCAGGTTATTGAAAACGTCAGTCGGGTTCGGGTTGTTTATACATTGACCCGCGCATCACTGATTCCCAGCCCTGATCAGGCTTCATTCATTCAAAATTACATACAACTAACTGTCTTGAAGGATATTTATCTTTCAAAGACACAGAGCTTAAGCTAAATGTAAATTCACACACACAAATCCTGATTTTTTTTTCTGATAAGGCATGTCTCCTGCTGTGCTTAGCGAGACACTGAAGTTCCTGTGTAGATATCATAAATGAGACTCCACTCTGAGAGCAGATGAAATATACAGAGCTGAGACTGGAATGTGATCAATGAGACAAGTTCCTGACATGGTGCAGCTCATTTATTAGCCAATCAAGTTCTCTTTTGGATCTTACTGTTCTCTCAGAGGTAAGGTGCGTGTGCTGATTACAGTGTTGCTGCACCCACCACAAGACAAACCACTCAGGGAGGAGAACCTGAGTTCAGCCATGTGGCAGGTGATACCTCAGCACCACACTAGTCTGAATGGACCCGTGTGAGTATTTTTTTCCAGTGGCTGGAGTGCCGATCCTGCCACCAACCCCCAGGTTATTCCCTGTAATTTTGAGGACCTCCTCATAGGGCTGGATGTAGATTAATGTCATAACCTACAATTGCTTCATCCTGGGTAAGAGCCTTGCTCAAGAGTCCAATGAAGTAGGTCCGGTCATTCCTAGGATTTGAACCAGCAACCTTCTAGTAGCTGACACAGATCTGTAGCCTCGGAAAAATTCTGGGAATTTTCAAAGATGAAAAATGTCCATGGGAATTAATGAAAATATATGGGAATATAATAGGATACTTAAATGTAGTTTAAATAAAATCAAGCATCTCCATCGATACACACTGCTTACAAGTTATATTCTATGTTGCATTCCTCATTTGTTTTCTTTGCCATATGTGACAGCTTGCAGGGTTCAACATTTCCAAAAATCCCCAGCTTAACTTAGCCTTGGAAAGTTTCAGGAATTGTTCCACCCCATTGCAACAAACAGAAATACAGGCAGTGAAGTGAAATGGATAAACTTTTATAAACAGTTTAGGTTAAGTTATCAGTAAAGGCCAGGGCAGTATTAAAGAAATAAGGTATTCCATGGGATTTTGAAAATCCTTATGTTAAAATTATCCTGGACCACACCCCCGACTCCCTGAGTTTGATTTCAGAATGTAAGAATAGTGCTGCTTTTATAAACCAGATTTTCGTTTCTGTACAGAATGAAACATTAGATAAGCAGGTAGGGCTGACCCTCCTCATACAGCAGCTCACCACAGCTACCTCTACTATTCTTCCTCTACTCATTATCAGTGACTCCTGATCTGTGACCTCTGATCTGCTGCCACCTACTGGAAACGCCTATAGTCAATTATCTTGCACATGCACCGTCAATGCGTTTGGACACGCAGTTTCTCCTATGCATATAATTCTGAGCTACACACACGCCAATCACAGCCGTCTGCAGACAGCCTGATCATGAAATTTACATCACTTACCCTTGTCTGTAGCCAAAAGGACATGCGGAAAAGTGAAGTATGAATTGGCCTTAATTGCAGTGAGGCAGGTAATGTTCTCCTCACATCTGCCAAACCCCGAACTCATCCATCAGACTGCCAGACAGAGAAACATGATTCGTCACTCCACAGAACACATTTCCCCTGCTCCAGAGTCCATTAGCAGTGCGCTTTACACCACTCCATGTGATGCTTGGTGATGTGAGGTTTGCATGCAGCTGCTCAGCCATGGAGGCCCATTACATGAAGCTCCCAGAGCACAGGTGTTGTGCTGGAATTAATGCCTAAGTTTGGAGCTCTGCAGTTACTGAATCGACAAAGCATTAGTGACTTTTACACACTATGCACCTCAACACTTGGTAACCCCACTCTGTTACCTCACATGGTCTGCCACTTTGTCTGTTGTCCCTAAATGCTTCCACTTTGCAATAATACCACTTACAGTTGACCATGAAATATCTAGCAGGGAAGAAACTTTGCTAACTGACTTATTATAAACTCGACATCTGATGACGGTACCATGCTTGAATTCACTGAGCTCTTGAGGACAACCCATTCTTTTACAAATGTTTGAAAACCTGCCTGCAGTCCTATGTGCTTGATTTTATACATCTGTGGCAATAGGTCTGAATGAAATACCTGAAATCAATGATTAAGAGCTGACGCCTACTCCCTAGCACTTTTGTCGATATAAGTTAAGTTAAGTTTGAGGTTTATTATCATGTGTACCAAGTACAGCGTACAGAGCACAATGATATTCTTACTTGAACCCCCCCCCCCCTGCAGACAGAACATAAGACAAGATACACATAAGACATAGAAGACAAAGACAAAGTAGTGTAGCAGCAATAAATAATAATAATAAATAGTCTAAGTTCTAAGTTGCATAGTTTGAGTGTGCATAATGTACAGGGACAGTGCATAGTGTGAAGTAAGTTGCACAGTAAGGTATTTTACCACAATTACTGATTGTTGAATAGCCTGATGGCACTGGGGTAAAAACTGTTCCTGAGACGAGTTGTGCGTGAGTGAATTGTCCTGAGTCTCTTGCCTGATGGCAGGAAAGTAAAAAGTGCCAGTGCAGGGTGGCTGGGGTCTTTCAGGATGTTCTTGGTTTTCCTGAGACAGCGCGTGCTATAGATGTCCTTTATTGCAGGGAGTGGTGTGCCTGTGATCTTCTGAGCTGTTTTCACCACCCTCTGCAAAGCTTTCTTGTCTTGAGCAGTGCAGCTGCCATACCAGGACGCAATACTAAACGTGTGTGTGAATGTTTGTCAAGGCGGTTATCTAATGGTGCATTCGTTTTTCTCTCGGAACTTGGAAATTCCGAGTTGAGTGACATCATGTCTGACAATCTCACTGAACTG
This sequence comes from Brevimyrus niger, assembly GCA_015164015.2. Lineage (NCBI taxonomy): Eukaryota > Metazoa > Chordata > Actinopteri > Osteoglossiformes > Mormyridae > Brevimyrus > Brevimyrus niger. The sequence continues at coordinate 24,475,589 of JAABNY020000082.1, read as the reverse complement.
AAAACCAGTTCTCACTGCTTTACGTGATATTCGGGAGAAATAGCAGATAATGCATCGGAATTTCCTGGGATACAAACGTCATGTTCCTTAGCCAACAAAAGCAAAGTTGTGTCGCCAGGAAGGCAGTTCCAGTTTGTGGAGGCAGCTGAGATATGGAGGGCCAACCGGGCCAAAACGTCTTAAAACTTTACGGCTAAAGACGTCAAATATTAACAACCAAAGATGTCAAATTTGCACACTTTTAGATGTAAAACAAATCATGACGATTTTTCACATACAAAAAATAAACACGCCGATTTTTCACATGCAAAAAATCTACATGTCAATTTTTCACACCATCAGACGTCAAAACCAGGCAGCATTTTGCAATGTGTGCTGATATTGACAAAGCAACCCTTTCAAAATAAAAGCACCACCAACTCCTGTCCACAAACGTGCCTTAATTGAATATTTCCTTCATTTTTTATTATTATTCGCACACTGAATATTTAACATGGATATTCTGGCATATTTTTTGCATACAAACTATCTGCTGTCACACACCTACCTCAAGTACTTTTGTCCATTAAACAAACAATTGCACATACTTGTAACTTCCATCCAGTGACTACATTCAACATATTTATTCAGCTATCCTAGCACTGCTGGTATTTAATGGTGTCTATATTGAAATCCTATTATCTATGTATAAATGGCTTTTTACATACAAGTTAATATCTGCCCGAACGAATGAGCAGGGTGTGGAGAATCAGACTAAGGAAGCTGTGAATACAGGTAAACGGGGTTTATTAAAGCAAATGGAGCAGCACAGGACGAACGTTAATGACAGACCTGGGGAAAACGGATTCAAACGCAGACTAAATACACGGGACAAAGCAAAAATAACAGGCAACAGGTAATCACAATCGGGAATTAACACGAGGTATGTAACGAGAGGGGCGTGGCACACATGAGGATCAAGCAGGTCATGACACAAGTCTCCAAACACAAGGACAGATCCTAAGATATTGGTTATTATTATTATTTTACTTTTTGTAATATACAGCTGTTACTTTTTCTCATCATTCATTTTACCACAGACATTATTTTAAAGTGAGACAACATGAATGTTGGAGCAAAAATTAATGCATTTAAAAAATTTTACATGTTAAAATGATGGCAGCATATTGTGCCTCTGACTACCATTTCAGGCATCAGTGAAAATAGTCTATTGTGCAGAAAATTGCAACACGCAAATACATCCGTGCAATGTCTGATCAGCTCCCCTGATGAAGAAATCCATCACATTAGTGCTTCATTCATCAAAATCATTATCGGCATTTTGCGTTATTCTAGGCTTGTTTTCACTGGAAGTTGTAGATTTGAAGTTGTAAAACCAACATAATAAACACAGAATCACCTTATGCTCTAATTTGAATAATCGAAAACGGGAAATACAGATAAAAACACCACTTCCCGTCGGAAACACGCCTTTTTTATGACGTTGAAGTCGGACAAGATTTTGTTGCTCGAGTTGCCCCTGTGACGTAATTTCAACATGTCAACTAGTTTTTTTTGTAGTTTGTTCAAAAAAAAGAATATTGCTCATGAATGTCCTAAAATATTTTAAAAAGCTTTTAATGTGGTTTGACTAGTTCGTTTATTGTTTGTCTTTCAGAAAAATCTCAAACTCCCCATTTTCTCCATTTGTAAAACTCCAAATCTGCTAAAATATAAAGCAACAACACAAAGCAACGTGTTCATGGAGGCAGCCATGTTTGTTCCGAGATGTGGGTAGCTCGAACGGGAGATTGTCGGATGTGATGCCACTCAACTCAGAATTTCCAAGGTCCGAGACAAAAACGAACGTACCAAAACAACTCGAATAAGGGCATTCCATTTGCCCCTGGAACTAAGATTCTGAGTTCGATTCCCAGTTTGGAAGCCGGAAGTGACTACATGCATGCTCCCGTTTCTTGGAGATCCGAAAAATATCTTGGATAACACAGAGGATCCCGAGTTTAGAATCCAAAATGGCTCCGGCCTTTATCAGTAGAAGGGAAAGTTGTAGTTTTATCCTGTTAAAGCACTACTTCTCACTTATGGTTCATTAAATCGGTCGCACACATCATACCATCCAGCTTATCTGTGGACGTGTTGCTATGGAGTTTTATACGTGATGCACTGCACATAATGTGTTATGTGATATTGCTAACAATGGCTACCAACTAACTAGTCTAGAATTGGATTTAATGATTAGTCAGATTATTTGTCAGATTTAAGGTAGTTCGGGCTAATTGTAAGTGAACGAAGATAAAGGCCATTTAAACTGAGGTACCTTAAATCCGACAAGTTGTCCAGCTAAGCAAAAAAATCTTACTTTTTCATATGGGTCCATGTTATTGCCACTACTTCTGTGGCAAATGGAACACATCTGACTTTTTTCCCAGGTTTTTAATAATATCGTAATATCATAATCTGAAAATCATATCCCGAGGCAAATGGAATGCAGCAAAATCTTGTCCGATGTCATAAAAAGAGGCGTGTTTCCAACGGGAAGTACCATTTTCATCCAAGCTCCAACTTTGAGAGAAATAATCAAATGCAGGGTAAGGTACCCCCAACATACTGAACACACTGTGATGATGACAATTTATACATGAGTCTAATAAATAGATATTTTTGCTTACACAGTATGTTATTTTTGCAGGCTACAATACTGTTTTTATTGACCTGCTACCCGCCCGTGTGTAATGAATTACCCACCCGTAAAATTCCAGAACATTAAAATCCGCCCGTTTCAGCAACTATCTGCCCGTACCCGTCGGGTACCCGACCCAGTGCAGGACTCTGGATTGTAGTATGACAAATTAACAACTTTGCATAAGTGGAATCTGTTTTTTGTCTTTTGTAAACTGCAACACAACACAACTGTTAGGTGGGTCAGCAAAAAACCTGATAGTAATAAGTTGAACAAAGTAAATTTATTTTAATAAATCAACAGTAGTAATTTGAAATTGACAAAAGGAAAGAATATACAGATAAACCTTTAATATTTACAGCATCTATATAAGGGTATTGATCTGTACATTGTAACTGAGTTTACGATTGGGGGCAGCGTGTGGCTCAGGGGGCTAAGCCTGTGTGCCTGTAATCAGGTCACCAGTTCAAACCAAGCCTCAGCACACCTGCTGGTCCTTAAGCAAGACCCTTAACCCCCAGCTCCCTAGGCGCTGCCACAGATCTCACAGCTCAAGCCTAGGTGGGAAACAAATTTAAAACAGTAAAATGTTGAAAAGTAAGTATAGAAAAACACAGAGATGAGCTTAGGACAGAGGTGCCCAATCCTGCTCCTGGAGAGCTACCACCCTGCAGAGCTTAGATAATTTAACACACCTCATACAGATTACACCAGGCAACATTTTATTATCTTTTGTTAGGTGATTTAACAAAAACAAGTGCATTTTCTACAGCTTTTCATGTAGTTTTAGAGTATGGCTACCAATTTGCCGCCACACATCTGGGTTTGTCACAATTTACAATTAATATTCAACATAAATTACACTAGTCGACATCAAATTTGATGAATAATGACATTTCAAATGCCATTTTTCAAAGGCCGTTCATAAACCAACATTTTTAGTATATTTAGTTTTGCTTAGGCACGTCTGGTTGTTCTGTGATTTCGACTTAACTTATTTTTCATATATAATGCATTGTATACTTAATGATGACATTTTGATAGTGTACTAGTCATATAAAATCACCAGTAACCTGAGTGACAGTACCAGAAAGCGGACCACTGTTCTACAAACAAGGTCGGTGTCAGTGGACCTGGAGCAGCATACCTGTAAGTTTACAATTCTGCAAGCTGCTTGTAAACGATGCTGACTGGTTTGCACTAAAAATTAGTTTACTGGTGATTTTATATGACAGAGAGGTTAAGTTGTACCTGGGGTGGGGCCTATTTTTATGGGCGGAGTTTAAAGCTCTTCCCATCTGTGACATCATCTGTGACAGCCTGTGAGAGGAGTGCATGAAAACAGAATTGGATATTTTTGCAGTGCCATACACACAAGCAAGCATCGATAAAAATATATATGTGGAAGTGCCACCACTCTCAGCTTTAACAGATAATGGTCCCCTGGAGTTTATCGCTGGTAATGGGGAAGATTACCTAGATCTTAACAACATGCTACTGCATCTAGGGTGTTGAATCACAAAAGCTAACGGGACAAACATTGACCCTGCTGCGAAGGTTAGGGTCACAGGTGGACGTATCCTTGGGTGACAGGCTAGTAAGCTTGGGTGACAGGCTAACCCTAACCCTAACCCTTACAGAGCCATGATAGAGTGTCTGCTTAATTACAGCATCGAAACACTATCCAGACAGTTTACCTGTGGTCTGTTTTATAAAGACAGTTCCAGAGCTATGGACGAGACCGACCCTGATGCCGATAAGGGCTTAGAGAAAAGAGCAGCATTATCAGCAAGAAGTGGCGTTTTCGATTTGATGGGACCTATACACACTGATATATTTTTTCAAGAGAGGTTAATGCTAAATGGGGTCGATGCCAAAATTAAAATGGTTCGAAACAAAGATGAGTTTTGCCTCATGAGCAGAGATGCTGAACACTGCATGCTCAAAATCGTATCGGCTTCCCTCTTTGTTAAAAACGTTTCTGTGTCTACGGCTGTCAAACTGGGGCACCCCAGCGCCTTGCTGACAGCCAACGTGAAATATCCGATCAAGAGAGTCTGCATGAAAACATTTTTATGGGGTATTAGCTTGTGATGAACTGGAGGAAGTAAAGCTTGATAAATTACCCTCAATCTTCATCGTCAATACACATCCTAGTTCTGCCGCTAGAGAACACTGGCTGGCGCTTTTTATCAGCCATAATAGCTCCGCAGAGTTTCGTATGGAAATCCACCTGATCACCCCAGTTTTCCGAAAATCATAAAGACATTCATGATGAGGAACTGTGAGGAGGCTTGTTTACAATGCAAAGCAGGTTCAAGACGATCTCAGCGTGACGTGCGGCCAACACTGCCTTTTTTATTTAATTAACCACTGTAGAGGCTTTTCTTTTTCTAAAATTCTACCATTTTATAGCAATGACTTTAAAAAGAATGATGCCATGGTTTTTCATTTTGTTTCTAAATTTAAATATGTCAATCATGTGAAAAATGTGTTTACCAAAATGCAAATGGTGAGATGTTGTAAGGCTTTGAAAAAACCTGTATGTTAAATAAAAACCACAAAGACAAAATATCACGTTTTAGTTTTTTATTAAGTAAGCACAAAAACACTTTAAAACATAAGCCAGTTTGGCTTTAAAAATTTCCGCGGAGTGCTACGGGGTCATGGAGACCAAGAAATACTTTTGGGGGTACTGTCAAGTGGCACCTCGGCGGGATTCTTGATCGCTTCTATGAGATGGCGGACATCTTGATTAGGTATGAAGGAGCAAGGCATGTTGAGCCTTGCCAGTCCTTGTATAAACTCGCCATATCCCACAGGTCTTCTCGCCTCGCCCACATTACGAGGGTTGGTAATGTTTTTAAGCAAATCGAGTATGAGTGACCCTACGATAGCCTTTCCATTAAAAACAAACTCTCTGTGCGGGTTCCATGCAGTGACGGTGACGAGTTTTCAAGCATTTTACCCATCATACATTCAACCTTTTTCTTGTTATGCTGTGCAGCATTTTTTATAACATTTTGCATGATATCACCATCAGCTATAGCAGCAGCAACAGTTCTGGTGCATGCCGCCCCTGCATTATCTGTCTCTTCGGCAGTGTCAAAGATAAGGGCTCATTATCACCTTGCCTGGCCAAGGTCAAATATCTCTGCAACACCTCAGTATACATTCTGACCTTTTCGTGATTAGCAACATCCATTCTTAATAAAATATTGTGTATTGCAATGTCCAGCTCGCTTTCGGCAGTCTGTCTTATCCTATCTTTAGGAGCTGTAACATCATGCAGTTATTCAAGTTGTGATTTCGGGACCAGATACATTTTCCTAGCGTAATCCATTTTACTTAATTCCAATGAAAAAGACTGGTGAGAAACGATATGGCGACACTTAAAAGGGTTAGAATGAACCCCCCACATGTCTGGTTAATATCCACCGCCTTTCTTTTTAACAATGCCCGTTTGCTCGCTAGCAGTTTGATGCCGCTTTTTTGCTTTTTGAGTCTTGCAATCTGTGATTTGGTTAGCAGGATGTTACTGCACAGCATGTTCAAAGCTATTTCACAAAGAGTGTTAAGCAAACTCGGCGATACCGTCTTTAAAAAAAATTTTCTCTGTCTAGCGTTACTATCAAATAAAGCGTTCAGGGCACTCCAATTTCTTTTTATACGAGCCGACATCGTTAATATTTTTTCTTGAGAACATAAGCGACAGGCAGCGCCGGTGGGAGCAAACCAGTTCTGAGTCGGTAGTCCTCAGGTGTCACAGCTTTTAAATCCACAAACAGGGACCCGTAAGGGGCTTTTGTGGCGTCTTTGAAAGTGTTACGTCCGCGGACAGAATGGAGGACCCAGATATGCGAGGGTAAAGGGTTTTAATCAAGCCAAAGGCAATTAAAGGAGCAGGCAGTAATCGTGGTCGTAATACGGTCAGAGGGTTCGGGAGCCAGGTGATCAGTCCGGGACGAGAGGACGGAGAGGGCGCAGAGGGGACTGGAGAGGATCGGGAGCGAGGGAGGTTTGGAAGGCGGGGATCAGGAACGGGATCCGGGCTAGGGAGAGGAGAGGCAAACAAGAGGATCTAGAACGGGGAGAGGCAAGAACACACGAGGCGGACGGGAGGACGCAAGACAAAGAAACGCTCGGCAAGGCACAGTGTAAACATCTGGCTCAATACTTCGCAGGGATCTCAGGGAAGGACTCCCTCTATAAACCCGTCCTGATTTCCCTAACCAGTCACACCCATTGTGCGCCGCCCCTATGGGGGCGTGGATGTCACAGAAAGCTTCTACAAAAAAATTTGAATGCCGCGGGTACATCTCACGTGCCAGTACACTCGTCTGTAATTTATCTCTGGGGTTTTTAAATAATACGATGTAATTGGCATTCATATTTATGGCCTGACTTTTTTTACCTGGGAAGAAGAGATTCTGCACCAAATATATAACACTGAGGTTTCTGTGATGCGTATACTTGGTGAATGCTTTTTCGACTTTGTTATTGTCGCAGGCCTTTTGCATAAGATTGTCAATGATGATTAAGTTGATTTTATTTGGAGTAGGGGTGTAACGATACACCAAAGGCACGATTCGGTTCAGTTCACGGTTTTGGAGCCACGATTCGGTTCGGTTTCTGTTTGCTGTGGGGTTAGGGTTGATGTCATCTTAACAGCAATGCTAAGTAACAATGGATTCACTTAATAACAAGAACAACTAAACTTTTTCTTTATTAACTTTGCCATCACATTTTTAGTACAGTCAGGATAC
>JAABNY020000082.1:24414720-24428339 GCA_015164015.2 Brevimyrus niger | reverse complement strand
GTAGAGTTAAAAAATAACATTAGACTGTCCAAGAGGGATGTAGAAAGAAAAATTGCATTGGAGGCTAAGGATAACAATAAAAGTTTATTCCAATACATTAACTCCAAAAGAGCTCTAAAAGCTGAAATCACTAATTTGCTGGATAGTAAGGGCCTTATTATTGAAAATGAAATTAGTAAATGAGTTTAATGATTATGTTTCACGGGTGTTCAACGTAGAGAACACACGAGTACGAATACAGCGTTGTCTATGTCCAATATATTTAGAATTGAGACTGATGTGGTACTAAGCCTAGCTAAACTCAAAATAAATAAATTGCAGGTTCCTGATCGCATCTTACCTATAGTTTTTAACTTTAATATTCCAGAAATTGTTATCTGCAGGTTTGGTACCTTCAGAGTGGAAGCATGCTAATATAACATCCATATTCAAAAATGGCCATAGATGTACTGTATTCCAGCAAATTATAGGCCAATCAGTTTAACTAGCATTACTGGAAAAATAATGGAAGCTATAATCCAAGTGAAAATGGTAGATTACCTGGATTTAAATAACTTTCTGAGGGATGGCCAACATGGAATTAGGAGAGGTAGATCCTGTTTAATGAATATACTTCAGTTCTTTGAGGAAGCTACAAGTGAAATTGATCACAAAAAGGCCTATGGGGTGATCTACTTAGATTTCCAGAAGGCCTTTGATGTTGTCTCCCACAAATGGCTCTTGCTAAAGCTCAAAGCTGCAGGGATTTTAGGAACTGGGGCAGCTTGGATCGAAAACTGGTTAACTGACAGGAAGCCCCGAGTAGTTATTAGAGACCCAATGTCATAGTGGGCCTCAATCATAGTGGGGTATGTTGGAGTCAAACTCCTCCAGGTCCGTTTATGAGCAGACATTCACAGGTGAGATGTGGAGAAGTCGCAAGTCACCAGTTTATTCTCGATTGCAATCGGGAGCGACTATCTGACATACATTCAGCATGTGCATCAAGAAGCTCAACAATAGGTCTGGCCTCTGCCTTCTTAAAGCCTCTTTGGGCTTTTCCCCCCTCTCCTGGCATTGTTCCACCTACGTAACATCATATTTCAACTTTGTTCTAGTTAGTCTGTTTGTACATGTGCTTTTACCCCCCTGACTTCATCCTGCCCACAATTCTCCTTCTGGTGGGCAAAAGATAAGTATGGGCCGTCTTTGCTGTTTGGCTACTTCCTCCACCTGCCGGAGTCCGGTCACCCTGACCTGCCAGGGTGCCGTCTAATTCCCGTTTTGCTCAGTTTCGGTCTTATGCTTTTAGTTCCCCAATTGCAGCTAGACTTCTCCATAATTTTTATTAGATGTTAACTGTCCTTTAGATTTATCCCCGGTTGTTAGGTGTTCATAGCCTAATAAGCCTTATATATGTATCCCCACATACATATATGTATAGTTAAGGCTTTATAGGTTAGTACCCACAGGCACCGCAGGGTTAAATTGTAGGACTATCACGCCCAGCTCCGTCTGATCCTTCTGTGTGCCAAGCTCACCTCGTTACCTCGTGTTTATGCCTGTTGCTTGTTGAACTCAGTATGTCTTATGTACTTAGTCCTCATCTCGGTTAGTTTCCCTGGATCTGTCATCGTCAATCCCCTCTGTGAGTTCCAGTCCTATCTGTTCAATCCTTAATAAACCCCGTTCCTACCTCAACCTGGCTGCTCTCGCCTCCCGTGCTTGCTCAACACTCGCACAACATGACAAGGACCGCTATTGTTCCTAATTCCTAAGTGGAGGTATCAAAAGTTATACCAGCTTAATGAATCATCAGTAAAGGGAGAATCAGTCAGGTCATAAATCCCAAAAGGACTGATACAGACCCCCTTCTGAAAGCCCGCCAAATGGATGGCCAGCCATTGGTCCAGGAGTCGAATTCCTGGTCATCCCTATTCATGAACTTTAGACCATAAAAGTCTGGTACCTCAGAACAAAGGGGCAGAGAAAGATCATCATGAGCAGAAAAGATCATCAGCCCAAAGAGAGGCAGAGAACATCAGCCCAGGAGAAGAGAAGCCCACAAGAAGTCCTCCATTGTAGACTCAGCTGTACAGAGAACTGCAACCAAGGCAAAGTTTCACCAGGAGAGAGAATCAAAAGGGATCCACACCACTGCTCCAAACGCCGCGCCTTCCTGAGTGCCATTATCCCAGGTTAAGGTTACTCATCTAAATCCGGTCATTGCATTTCCACAATTACATTCTTTGTTTATATTCCGTTATTTCACATTTGTTGTTTGTGTTCATTGTAATGTCTCTCTTATGTTAGTTGTAGTGTTAGTTAATAATAATAAATGCATTGTCTTTTACACAACTTCAGCCTCTGTTCATTGAGTGCTCACAATAGTCCCTGCCTCTGTGCGATCTTGTTACACTCTCTGAAAGCTCAAACTCGCCTGAAATATCGCAAGACTCCCTCTTATCGGTTATGAGAAAAGCTTCACTACCAATCGTTTACATTATCTGGTGATGCAGCTCGCATCACAGAATGCAGGATTCTTTGTCATTCCACATATAATTCAAGTGACAATTGGCGGCAAAGCCCTCTCTTACAGGAGCCCTATACTGTGGAATGGTTTGCCAGCCTGTGTTTTGGAGTTTGCCTGAAGATCTATCACTTCAGTTTAGCTTACCTGCAACTTAACACATATCACACTGTAACTGGCTGCTGGTGCTACTGTATATTCCAATGTTATCTACTATGCCTGTCCATTAATGTGTCTGTGCATGTTCTGATCACCCATGCTCTCTGCTTTCCTTCCCACACACCGGCACCATCTGAACTGGAGTCCTGGTTCAGTCTTATGGATGGGCGAGCGAGTAAGGAGCGGAGAGTCACCAGGAATTCCAAAAAGATGGGGTTTATTGGGCAAAACAGACTGGGAACTCACACAAAAGGAGGCGTTAATGACAGATCTGGGGTACACGGACTGAGACACGGACTAAATACAAAAGACAGGCTAGACCGAACGAGCAACAGGTAAACACAATCGGGCAAAAACAAGAGGTAATGAGGTGGGCGTGACACACAGGAAGGATCGTATGGAGCAGGGCGTGACAGTTACAACCCACAGAGATAGTTTACTCCCTATAGTTGGCAAATATTTCTGGGGGGGTAATTGAAATGAAAGAGAAGGGGCCTCCAGAAATAGCTGAAAAAATGCAGTGGCATGCGAAGTTTAGGAGGTGATTATAAAAAAATGCTACAGTAAAAGTTTACCAAAATAGGTCTTGGAACACTCTGTAATATTTACTAAGTTACTATAACATATTGCCAGATTTTTTGGATGTTTTGAAATGAAAGAGACGAGACCACTAGAAATAGCTGAAAAAATATTGATATTGATAGTTGATATTTGCCTGACCAGGAGAGGTTTATGGTATTAAAATAGGCACGGAAACCTGGCTTCTCATTCACATCTTTGTGCACTATAGTATGACATGCCTTGTTTCCATCTGATTTCTAAAGCATTAAATCAGTCTGGGGCAGGACAATGTCACCTTTTCTATATAGTGGGATACCTGATGTGTACTGAGAAGTTCATATTTGTTTGATTGGGCATATTTCCGGGCCTGATTGGGAGTGGAAAGACGTTTGCGTTTGTCTTATTTTCTGATAAAATTCACATATATTATTGCTGATACTGCCCAAGTATGTTCTTTGCTCGAAGTGGTAACAAGTCAGTAGAATCATGTTCAGTTAATATGAAACGAAAGCCTAATGAAGTTCTGAAGGTAAGCCTTGCTAAATAAGCCCCCCTACAGGCGCAATAGCGTGATTGCATTGGGCTGCGCAGCATTTGAATAAAAGTGGACCGGAAAATCCGAATAAAGAGCTGCGAATAAAGAGCCAACTTCAGCCTCGTAGTTTGTATGTTCTGTGTGTGTGTCGCGAAGGAAACAATTGCTATTTTGTTTTGCGAGCTAATGTTGTGTGCTGTTTGGATAGGGAGTGAGGCATATAATTTGTCGTTTTGTTTTGATTTATGTGGAACTCTTGTTAGTTTTCTATATATTAATATGCTGTGCGATGTTATTTTTGCACTGTTATATTTGTACTGTTTATTTCTTTGTAACAGTGCTATGTTTCAGATAGGATGGTAATGTATTGCGTGGCTGATAGGTTTAGGACAGGGGCAACTGTGGTGTGATTTGGGCAGGCAGGGTGACAGGAGTGCAGGACACACAGGCACTGTGGGCAGCTCGCGGGGGTACACTGAGTGGAGCGCGAGGGGCGCATGCGTCGTGCAGAGATCACCGCATACAGTCCCGTTTAATAAGCGGTTTTATGTGCTTGTGTTTCAGGTGAGCAAAACTGTTCAAAAGAAGGGGCAAAGTGAAACTTACTGGGTGAGATTCGCCTAACTGTTTTTAGGACAAATTTAAAGCGATAAGAACAATTGCGAATGAGTGCAACAGAAATAGTAGCGAATATTAGTAAGGGAGAACCCGTAGCCACCTAGCCTATACTGTTGTACGAGCCCGCCCGAACATTATCAGTGTGTATGTTGAGAGAAGTAAACTGCGGAATGATTGGTAGTTGAATGTACACGTAGAGGAACGAATGTGTTTGCGTGTGTTAAGTAATTATTTTGAAGCGAATACAAATGTTTTGAATCGACACAAATGTTTTAAAGTAATTGTATGTGTAAAATTGGAATGAGCGTGAGTGGAGCGCGAGGGGCGCATGCGTCGTGCAGAGATCACCGCATACAGTCCTGTTTAATAAGCGGTTTTATGTGCTTGTGTTTCAGTGTTCCTGTGAAGTAAAAAAAAAAAAATCATCACGTTACTGGAAAAGAACCCTATGCATGCCTGGAATTTATTCATCTTGTCCAAATGTGTAACATTTATTTGGACAGCTTTGGGTGGCTTTCGGAAGCTGGGTTTTGTTTATCATTTTGGCTATAGTCACTTCTGAGTCCTTTTGCACTGTGTCCGTGGCATATAAATAAAATAGAAAAATAAAAAATACCCCTTTGTCCACCACACCCTGTTCTTTCGTTTTTCCACTTACCCTTCCCCTTTCACTTTGTTACACCCCAACCCTAACATATGAAATACTAATACACGAAAATGCATATTGTGGAGAGAGTTGAAAATCAGTAGGCCTGGGCAGGGAAGCATATTGGGTCTTTTCCATTTTAGGCTTTGTTTCATGGTAGCCTGCACATACAGTAGTCAGTTTTGCAGGCCCTAAAGACCATGGAGACATGGGCAGCGGAGGAGGTGGGGTGGGGGAGTCACCTGCAGGAAGGGATTCGAAGCTGCCCCAGCTGGTGCACGGAGAGTTGTAGTTGCAATATGTTATACGCAATATGTTACGCAGTAGTTGAAACACACAAGTATTTATCAGATTTATCATACATTAACCACGTTTTCACAGTAGATATAGAAATCAGTATAAAATTAAAGTCTAGCAGTAGAGAATTCTGAGAATTTGAGCAAAATGGGCAGATGTACCCTGCTATCAAGTGGCAGGGTCCTGGGAGCCGAAATTGCCATCTCTACCTAATAGGCTATGACAGGGGTGGCCAATCTTATCCACAAAGGGCAGGTGTGTATGTGGGTTTTTGCTGCAGCTCCCTAATTAGTGGACTGATTGGCTGAGAGTCCTCACACCTGGGTTTGAACAGCTGACCTACAGTTTATCCCAAAAACCTGCATACACACCAGCCCTTTGCGGATAAGATTGGCTTCCCCTGACATAGGGGGAGGTTTTTGGCTGTTATAAGAGATACCAAGATAAAATACAGATACCATGATTAGAAAAAAAATATATATGAAAAAGAGAAACAGAGATTTTCTTTATTTATGTATTCTGTGGCTCCTCCTTTGATCTTGCACATCAAAAACTACTACAGTAGTTACAATGTTCAAGTCAAGGCGAATACACCAACCATATTCAGTACACTGCACACTGTTATGTGAAGTAAATTTGCAAACCAATCGGAGATCTTTGTGGCTTGAAGCAGCAGCACTTCCTGGCCACACAAACAAAGCACCACTAGAAGGCACTTTTCTGTATCTCAGCTTGAAATCGAATCGATCATGAGTATCGCTACACATACTCAATCTGAAATGCCGTTGGTGACTCCCTTAGTTGCTGTCATTCTTCTCAGGAGCAGTAGTGAATGCGGCAGGTCAGGTCATTAACTTTAAAGACATCTGACATATTTAATTATTCAGACTACCATCGTAAAAGTTCAGGAGCTTCAAACTAGCTTTTTACAATGTGGAACGGGTGTCCACCATTTTGTGACCATGCAGCAAACAGAACCGTGTTTGTATTAACAAAACCTCAATATTTGACAGAACATCAAAAGATGAGTATCCATGTCTAGGAGATTCATTAGATAATGGACAATGCATATACTTTATATTGAAACAACTATTGTCTGAAAAATAGTATAAATAAATGAGACTGAGGCAGAGTGTCCTGTATGCTCTCTCCCGGTTTTTTTGTCTCTGAGAACGTCTGCTTAGTCTTTCTACATAACTCATGTGCAAATACAAAAGCACAGACGGAATTTATAAGTGCAAAATGCATTTAAGATAAGAAAAATATTACAATAAATAAACCAAGCTGACATAAATACATGCAATGTGACCACAGAATGTGATGTCACAGCATCACTCTGTTTAGTTGACCTGATTTTATGGAGCCCAGTATTTTCTTTTGTTGGATATTCTTTTCTGTTTTGGATAATTTTTGGTTTTTGAGTAAATGTGTGTTGATAACAAACTCTGCTCCCCTGTGAGTGATTGCTGGTCTCCCAGAAGTATCCCGTGCATCTTTTCCTATTTTTTGGTCTCGCTTCATGGGTGATTTAATCTCTGCTGGTACATATGGGACCTCATCAAGATTTTTCTGTAAAGCAAAGAAAAAGCTTTATTTTACAAATCAGATAAAAGTACCTCAGTCTATGTAAAACATTTGGCAGAGTCTATTTTGCTATGTAAACACGTTTGATTAAGCAGAAACACTTTACCGCTGTGGTCTGAAGGCCACAGAAAGCCCTGTCAGTGACAGTACCTGATCGTGTCGGCTGGTCCTGCTTCCCCTCTGCTGTGAGTCAGAGCTCTTCCTCAGCAGCGCTGAAACAGTTAAGAGTGACGTCATTCACAGAGTGTACAGGGTGCTCTACCAGCCCTGCTGATAAGGGCTGCTGCTCTCACACTGTCTCACTGCGCCTTGCATGCTGGATATGCCTGTGTTAGAGAAAGACTGGTTGCAGGTTTGAGGTTTTAAACAGGAAACACAGAAAAAGAGATGGTCGCAAATAAAGATTTCCAGCTACTGTTGAGTGAATCAGAACTCTCACGGAAAACTAAAGTTTAATTAATAGTTGCCAGTGCCAGTGAACAGCAGTGGTGCTGTTGTGTAGTCTGCAGAGGTCTGTGAATCCTTCCATGAATATGCCTCCACAGACCATCCCTGACCCACCACCAAACCCATCATGCTGATCAATGCTACAGGCAGCATAACCTTCTCCATGGCTTCTCCAGACCCTTTCACATCTGTCACATGTGCTCAGAGTGAACCTACTCTGCCGGACCTCTGCCAAGGGCACAGATCAGCTATGGACTTTTCCATCGACTTCCGCACCCTTGCGGCAGCGTTCGATTGGTCCACCCTCCCGCCTGCTGGTGATCTGCCTCCGCACTCCGAATCCTCAGCTTCAACCCGAACTAGCTTGTTGGAGAGAGGCATGCACTTTTCACAAATACATGCAACTGTCTATCACCCTGGACGAGTTCACCCTCTCTTGCCCAGGGTGTGCTCAACGCAAGGCCAACAATCGCCAAACCGCCTCTAACCCTTGCCTCAACACTCCTGCTTTCATGTGTCGCTAGACTTCATCACTGACCGTCCTTGGTCCCAGGAATACACAGTGATCCTGATGGCAACAGACCGATTCTTGAGTATGTGCAGATCAATTCCTCTGGCTAAGCTTCCCTTGGCTCAGAAGCTTTCCAATGTTCTGCTGGCCTGGATTTTCAGGCAATATGGAGTGTTGTTTACTGTGTCCTACTCAATATATCTCTTAGCCTCTCTTCCAGCTTCCACCCACAGACCAACAGAGCTATGGAACGTGGCAACCAAGAAGTCTCAAAAAATCGAATCCTAAAAATCTACTTAGATATATTCAGCCTTTTTTTTTTCGAACATCATTCTGCAATACTACAGGCACGGCGTACAGTAGCTGCTGTGTAGTGTAATTAAGGCATAGAGCTGGCCTTCCCTCTTTGCGGTGGATCTTGGGAGCAATTGAGTCTAAAACTGTTTTTCATAAACAAATGCTAAAACAGAATCTTTGATACCATCACAATAGCCATGTGTAGAATATGGTTTTAAAATTGGATGTAATAGAACAATTTAAAAAGCGAGAATAGTTTGGGTCACAGAAAGTAGTTGCAAGATCAACAGTAATTTTCCAATTCATTGTTATAGAAAAATGATCACTAAAAGGAACATCCCATGAATTAATTTCTTTAGCTAAAATACCACATGTAAGAACAAGATCAAGGGTGTGACCGAGAGAGTGAGTTTGAGCGTTAATATGCTGGATAAAATCAAAGTTATTAACCAGAAGTTTAGATTTATAACCAACGTGTATGTTAAAATCACCAACAATAAGTACTTTATCATAGGTGAGCGTAATGTCAGCCAGGAGATCAGAGAATTCAGAAATGAACATAACATTAATCACAGGCAACCTATAAACCACAGAGAATATCCACAAAGAGGAACTACACACTTCAAAAAGTTGCAGTTCGAAGCTATTAAACCAGGGGTGGGAATTCATGTCCAGAAAGGGCCGCTGTGTATGTGGGATTTTGCTGCAACTCCCTAATTAAATTTCTAATTAGTGTGAAGTCCTCACACCTGGGATTGAACAGCTGACCTAAAAGCTATCCCAAAAACCAGCATACACACTGGAACTTTGTGGATGACTTTGGCCACCCCTGTATTAAACGGACCCCTTGTGAGGCTCCAACACAAGAACATACTTTTAAAAATAGTGGCAATGCCCCCCATCCCCCCACAAAGAGACAACTGAGGAGAGTTTAAAAATGAATAATCTGGTGGTACCAAGTCAGTAAAAGAGTCACCATTAAGAATCCAGGCCTCGTAATAAAAAAAGAAATCCAGTTTCTTTGGAGCAATAAAATCTTGTAGAATAAAGGTTTTATTAGACACTGACCTCATGTTCAGGAGAGCAGCCTTGATAGATGTAGAAAAGGTTGTTGCAGGATGACCTCTGGTGAGCATGTAAAGATTAGCAGTGTTTACTCCCTGAGAGGAAGAGTGATGCGATGAGATAAAGAAATTAAAACCTGTATCTTTCCCAAGGGCCAGGGTCAAAGTCCTGTGCAGGGGAAGATGGGTCATAGACGACTGTCCGGTATTGAGAGTCCAAGCCTGGGCAAGAAACACAGCAATGCTGGCTGTGCTTCTGCAGAAGCGGCGCCGGGTGCATCTGCGTCTCTGAGAGGCTCTCAGCTCACTCATACGAGTGAACACCAGCGTCCAGGTGAAAAAGTCCGGCGTTGAAAATAACAAGGGTGAAAGTTCAAATAAAATCCCATCAGAAGAAAATTCAGTACAAACCATGCATAAAAAATGTTGAGTAAAGAAACATGATCTTGGGACAGTAGCCATTGGGATAAACTAACACAGAAATGAAATTAAAACATAAATAATGATATGAGCTGATGGCCAGTCACACCAGTCATTGAATGTGAGATACTGGATGTGGAGCAGACAAATCCGGTTATCATCCTTTGCAACTTTAACAAAGATAACTTAAGTCAGGATCTCCACAGATACAAACAACTTATGGAATGTCTCAGCAAAAAGGAAAGCATTCTAGACCACTGCTACACAATTTTCAGCAAAGCTTATCGCGTCATGCCCCATGATGCTTTGGGCCAATCCGCTAAGCAGATCCCCACACACAGACAGAAATTGAAACTTTCTAAACTGGTTGTGAGGCGATCAAAAATGTGGAGCAATGCAGCAGTGGATGAATTGTCTGTGCGCTTGGATAATACTAATTGGAACATTTTCAAGACTGCAAACAATAGCCTGGATGAGTATACCGATGCCGTGACATCTTACATCAGCTTTTGTGAAGAATGCTGTATTCCATCATGCAGCAGGGTGAGCTATAATATTGACAAAACCTGGTTCACAGCTAAACTCGGACGGCTACAAAACACAGGTCCAGCAATGTGGGAAAAGCAGGCAAATGCCGGTATTCTGAAAGACTGGAGCAACAATTCACAACCAACAGCTTCCATCTGAAAAGGATAGCAAATGACCAGATACAAACCAAAAACCACACACTCCATCAACAACCTGAGTCGTGCCAATGAGCTGAACAAATTCTATGGTCGATGTGAAAAACACAGGGACAGTCCTGACACCACTCCCAATGAGTGCTGCCATCAGCCCTCCGGCACCAACACTGAACCACCCATCACCACAAAGGTGACTGGGGCCACTGCCCATCCACTCGCAATGAATGGTCCCCCTCCGTCTACCACAACAGCCCTCCTTCTTTCTCAGTGTGACGTTAACATAAGATGCTCAAGCGTCAGAACCCCCACAAAGGAGCTGGCCCAGATTCTGTCTCCCCCACCACACTGAAGCATTGTGCTCTCCAACTGTCTTCGGTGCTCACAGATATCTTCAAGACCTCCCTGCAAGATGTGCCATGCGCTTCAGAATCTGCACCATCATTCCCATCCCCAAAAATCCCAGGATCACTGGACTAAAGGACTACAAATCCATCGCCCTGACCACTGTAGTAGTGAAGTCATTTGAGCATCTTGTAGTGTCTCATCTCAGATCTGTCACTGTCTCCTTGACCCAATGTAGTTTGCCTACAGAGCCAACAGGTCTGCAGATGATGCTGTCAACATGACCCTTCAGTTCATCCTCCAGCACTTGCGTCCTCCTGGATCCTCTGCCAGGATCCTGTTTGCAGACTTCAGTTCTGCATCTAATATGATCTGCTCCAGTACAAGCTCTTCCAGCTGGGTCTGCCAAACTCAACCTGCAAGTGGATCACTGGCTTCTTTTCCAACAGGATGCGACAGGTAAAGCTGGGGAAGCCCGTCCCCAGTCGATCATAAGCACCAGTTCCCTGCAAGCCTGTGTCTCGTCTCCCCTGCTGTTCTCCCTGTACACCAGCAACTGCACCTCCAGCCCCAATTCCGTCAAGCTCCTGACCGTCATGGATGACACCACCCTCAATGGTCCAATCTCTGGGGGGAATGAATCCAACTACAGGAGGGACATTTATCCTCTGGTGACCTGGTGCTGCCAGAATAATCTGGAGCTCAATGCTGTAAAAGCAGTAGAGATGGTGGTGGACTTAAGGCGCAACCCAGCTGTACCCTCCCCTCCCATCACTCTTCATGCTAAGTGCATCATCATCTCCCAGGACTTCAGGTGGGATATGAACGTCTCTCTCATTAAAAAAGCCCAACAAAGGATGTGCTTCATATGGTTCTTTTCCACAGCCATCATTGAGTCCATCCTCACCTGCTCCATCACCATCTGCTACGCTGCTTCCACTGCCATGGATAAGGACAGACTGCAGCGTATCAACTCATCTGCAAAGAGGGCGACTGACTGCAATCTGCCGTCTCTACAGGATCTATGCGTCTCCAGGACCCTGGCACAGGCAAGTAAGATTATGGCCACATCCTCCTGTTCTGCACATGGACTGTTCAAAAAACTACCCTCTGGGAAGAGACACTGGTCTACCAAGACTAGAACAACACGCAGAATTCACAGTCTGCCACTGTTACTCCAACACTCACTCTGCATGCAAACTGTATTTGTGCATCTTTTATCATGTACAGACATTATATATTATCATACCTTTATATTCCAGTATTCAAATACCTCGGTTTCCCTTGATATCCTTAAAAATTTATTGCACAGCTTGCACTATTTTAGTCCTTTATCCTATTATTCTGTTAATTTATTTCTACTTATCTATTTTTCTTAATTTATGTTCTTGTTCTTCTATACTTTTGTGAATGTGAGTACCAATACTACCACAAGAAAGTCCTAGTACCTGGCCAGTAAAGTGATTTCTGAGTCTGATTATGAATATTTTCAATATACAAATATTTATTGTAAGAATTAACAACAGGGCAGCTGATACTGTGTGTTACTTTGGCATTTTAGTGGCTCAGCAGTCCTGGAGGTGTGACTCACTGAGCCCCACTGGCCTTTAGCTAAGGAAGAAAGTCAGAGTTACACTGTATCACAGTGTATTAACACACAGCTCACAGGAAGTGTATAGTGTCTGTACCTGACAGACTGCACATCTGCTACGGCCCAGTCTGGGGCTAAATGAGACGCAAATGGACCAAACAGACAGGGAACACAAAACACAGTGACATCACACATGTCTGACCTTTGTTATAAATGTAGCAGGCCAGGAAGATGAGGCAAAGAAGAAGGATGAAACCAATCAGGATAAAAAAATGCAGGTCATCTGGGTTAAGGGTCTCAGGCTGAGGGGTCAGGCACTGGAGAGGGTGGGGAGTGGACTGGCCTCCAGGATGGTCTGTAAACAGAGTATAAACATCAACACTTTAAGGGTGATAAGCAGTGATCTGTTATAAACATGCATTACTCTTAGTTTAAATCAAAATTCATAGATATATGACTTAATTCTCCTTTGAAGTGTAAGAGTTTCATATTTGCACTAGTTTATCTTAACATGCCTGATGCACACATAAATTCTGTAGTCACTTTTATCTGAATCACTTGTCATTAATTTACCTTTGAATTTCAGCTGCGTACATTTTCCAAACTTTGTGTTTGAAGTTTGTACACAGCAGTAGATCAGCAGATCTGCCTCAGTGATGTCCTTCAGCTGCAGGCTGTGTGTGTCAGACTTAAAAACAGGAGTCAGCCTCCCCCTGTATTCATCTCTGATGTAAACAGGGTTTATCTGGTTTGAAGATGTATATTTCAAGTCCATTATTCTGGCTGGAATGTGGTCTGACTGCAGGGAAAACCAGGAAAGCTCCGTCTTTACAGGGATCCCACAAGGCAGAGTGGCTGCTCCTCCAGGCTGGACCTCTATCACCGCCGGCTCCTCAGCCTGGGTCACCAGAGCAGCACTGCAACCTGGAGACACAGAAAACAGAGTAAATACAATATTTTAACAGCGAAGTGAGTGGAGTACAATTTCAGACTGATGATACAGGACACAATCAAGGCTTATTTCTCTTTTTTTCTTAATCTTTTTTTCTACTTTATTAATCGCAAGCACACCAAACACTACAGCACGCATACATTTTATAACCACACTACAGCTTTTTTTTAGATGGCTGCTCGGTTGCTCGGTTACTGTGTGATCACACATTGGTAACTACTGTGTACTGCAGAAATAAAGTAATTCCCCAAATCCCTTCACATTACAGGGACCTGCATCAAAAAGCATTTCAGGGGACCAAGTGACATTGCTGTTGACCCTGATCCAGCTACTGTCTGTTTAATTAATACAGTGTCTCTGAGGCTTGGACCCCTACACCTGCCGCTCTCCAGATGCAGCCCCA
>JAABNY020000082.1:24378059-24399643 GCA_015164015.2 Brevimyrus niger | reverse complement strand
AGCCAAATGGCTATTTCAATATTAGTTTAAATACTAGAACTCGTGACCATAGGTGGAAATTAGCGGGAGAACATTTTTAAATGAATTTGAGGAAGCACTTCTTTACACAGCGTGTAGTTAGAGTATAGAATAGTCTTCCTGCTAGTGTAGTGGAAGCTAAAACCCTGGGTTCCTTTAAATTAGAACTAGACTTAAGATTTTAACAACTCTGAGCTATTAAGTTCTCCCCAAACAAGCTTGATGAGCCGAATCGCCTCATCTCGTTTGTAAATTTCTCATGTTCTTAAATGGGGGCTGGGCCACATAGCGGGATCACGCGCATGCGCCCATCACTCACGTTCTTCTCAGACAGCTCCAGCGGGTGACTCGGCAGCAGCTCATTCTTCACGCTGGTGAAGCTGCAAACAAGCGACAGTCAATCAGTCATCGTCCTTGAAACGGCTGATTTTTTTATTTAACATTACAATTACTCTCACTGGCTGACTTTGTATTAATTAATTTTCAGCCACTGTTACGCGTCACCTTTGCTGTATGAAGACACTTTCTTAACAGGTGTACCTGGCCAGTCGGCTTTGAATGTCAGCCTGGTTTCAAAATACATGCCTCTGTGATAAACAGGTTGAACATGCAACTGCTGCTGCTGGTTTCACACACTGCACTTACCCCTTGCGAAGCGTTTCCTGCACTCCATATGCTCCAGCTTGCGGGCAGAGACCCGTCACGGCGACGGTGTCCTTCAACTGGGATCTCAGGCCACGGGTATTCTGGGGCATAACCAGCGGCAAACAAACACAGGGTCAGCACTGACACGGAGAGCTCAGTCTTAATAGTCATACATAAACCAGCAAACCTTCCCACCACATTGTACACTACAAGTAAGGCATTTACTAATCCCAAAAAGGGGGATGTTTATCCAGGAGCAAAAAATAAACTACAATCTCAAGACGATAGGCCACGATACACAAATAAACAAAAAGAAAGTAAATAAAGACAACGGTGGCATGGTCAGGTTCTACAGCAAAGGATAAAGGGGCCGCTCGGCCAGCGCAAGCGCTTTGCCCGACCCTCTGCATCATGACATGTTAGTTTCAGTTTCGCATAAACGCCGCGTCTCCTCACATTTCCATCTAAAAACTGCAGTCAAAAGCGAGTGAAGCTAGTCCTGCCACAGGCAAATAAAAACACGGACACGAGACGCGCTCAAAAGCACCCTAAATCGGTAACTTGGAAAGCGAGGTAACCAAACTAGCAACCGGTTAAGCGGAGTGACTAATCAAAACAGAGCGACCGGTAAACGGAGCTCCAGAAGTAATTGAAGCTCGGTAATTAACTTTCCCGTATACTAACGAGGCATATGGAGACTCCCCGCACAGAAATGTTATAATGTAAATCAGCAGCAACACTCACCATGACAATAACTTAATCGTACACTTCTCAGCACAGCTCGACAGTCACACCAATCAGGTACTTCCGGTCTACTGCGAGTTTTGATGATGTCATTTCCTCTGACTATAAAAACGTAATTTCCCTTCGAGAGAAACTCGCATGTAATACACTCTTCCGTGTTTAACTATGTATTTCTACATAAGATGTCACATAAATAATCATACTTTACATTATTCTGTTTATTTCTATAACAGCCAGAAAAAGCTGAGCAACCAAAACCTACTACAATAATAACTTTATATACGAAATTTTGCTCAAGCTTTTGGAGTTGGGGGTATAGCTCAGTGGTAGAGCATTTGACTGCAGATCAAGAGGTCCCCGGTTCAAATCCGGGTGCCCCCTTCTTTTTTTATTTTATTTTTAAAGTATGATCAATTACACAATGCGACTGGTGTTTATCACATTATTTTTATTATTATTTTTATTCCTGTTTTAATCATTACCAAATACATCATGAATAAAGAAAGAGGCTGAAGTGTCATTTTGCAGCAATATGAGTGAATTGAACACATTTCCTTCCATTCATATACAATGATGCACTGCACAATTTGGGTAAAATGTCTCTTTGTTGATTTCCTGCTCTGATATCTGATTTTGAACATCTCCTAAGGAATGAGAAATGTTCTAACAACTTATAAACACACGCAGACATAATAGTACAAACTATCTCACACATGAGCAGAGTTAGCCTTTTGCTGTATTCTACTTGGGATAAGCTTCAGGCCCTGCAGATCAGTGCCTTAATACCTCCTGCATTGACTGGTGGCTGTCAGACAGAGCACTGTGATGCATGATCTTCCTGCCCATAAACATCTACTGCGTTCAGTTATTATCCATCAGCAGGTGGCAGCAGAACTTAAAGCCAGCAGAGAGCTGCTCATGACGAGGCGAGATGTTTGGTCGACACAGAGCTTGTTTTTCTCCTTTCTGATAGATTTGATCTGCATGTTTGTTTGACTCACACAGACCTGCTACGCATGCTGCTACATGTAATACTGATATAAAATAATATATGCTTTCATTTTATGTGTCAAGCATGAATCCCTGAGGATCCTCTGGTGGCCATGCTCTTCCTTCCCATGATGCATCTGGGGAGGCCCCATCAGGAACAGTAACCTTAAGTCATCTGTAGCCACATAACCTCCTTCCTTTTCTTCATCCACAATGGACCTGAATCACCTTAGTGCTGGTCTCCAGGGGGACAGGATCCCTATGCAGGGAGAAAGAGGGTGGTAATCCTTCTGTTAGCGATTGCTAGTGCTGGTGAAGGCACCAGTCAGAGTGGTCATACTGAGCTAAAGCATTATGCTTGTGGAGCTTCTGCGTCACTGGGTCTTCTGGGGGTGGGCTGGGTGAATTGCCTGGGCCTGCCTGTCCACTACGGGCCAAGGACCTTGTGGTAGATGTTTGGAAGAAAGGCAGTCTACTAGGAAACAGTAAACTCCTGAATGGGGTCCTTACAATGAGTGGGCGTGATTGGCTTAGACTGGAGGTGGAAGAGATGGATGTGAGACACCGCCAGCACAAACAGGGTGGTGTGTGGTTCTGCAGGTTAAAGCTGACTAGATCACTGGCTGAAATCCCATGATTGGCAGAGTGATGTCACCGTTGGTCTCTTATCCCCAGGGATTGGCTGACAGGCATCAGGACAGAGCTGAGATGAGGTAAGCTGAAAGGGAGTGGACCAGACTGCAGTCCAAAACCTCTTTCCTTTCATCAGCATCAACAATGAGCCATCCAGGGCTGAGCCAGAAAAGCCAGCGGCATCACGGGTGGGACTGCTCACTTATGCTGGTGGCGTCCAAGAAAGACACAATGTGATGAGTAACAGCACAAAGCCAGGGGACATGATGGGACATGGGACAGCTGGGCTGTAACACACAGCTGGGGACACAGGACATGGCACTATGCAGCCTTCAGTCTGCTACCTCACACAGACCAGCACAGAAAACTGAGTCTTTGATGGGGGGGAGGGGGGGGGTTGGACCTTAAACCCCAAGAGGATTTTTTTCTCCCTATGTTGGGAGTTTTTGGCTCCTCTCCTCTGTTGTCATCTTGCTTCATTATTTTACCTCTTAGTCTTTCTTTTTCCCTGTTTTTGAGTTATTCTGCATAAATGATGTAGGAATGTTTTACAACACACCCCTGTAAAGTTCCCTTCGGGTGACTTTGTTCCGAAAGGCACTATATAAAAATAAATCGAATAAGGCGCTCCTGGGGACACCTGGGGACATGGACAGGTCTCTATTTGCCATCAGACACACCTTCAGGCAGCACTGAACTCTTTCCTGACCACTGGCCTGTGTGTCACAGACACCCCAATCCCACTGTACCCCCCAGGACACTGTGGGACAGAACAGCCTTTTTTGTTATAGTGTCCATTCATGGTCACAGAGAAAACGCTTTCATTTCAGCCAGTTAATTATAATTTATACTATATTTCTAAATGGACACTGATTAGCCAGGTAATTATGAACAGTAATAGCTCACATATATATTTATTTCTATAAATACCTGCTTCTGGTTCTATACTCTTATTTATAAATTCTAGATCTGTTTAACTATACCCAGGTATTTATTTATACACTGTGTGTGCAAACCCCGTGTCATCCTCCCTGGCTACATTCAGCAGGCTTATAGCAGTGAAGATATTAATGATGCAGATGAATTTCCCATGTAGCCAATGGTGGTTTCAGATAGAGAGGAGATTCCTAGAACGTTACCATTCATGGTCCCCATGAATTTTTCAGATTCTCTTCAAATTTGGGGGCCATTCTCTCTGCATAACAGGGTGCATCTACCGGGCATGCTCTGTGTGCTCCAAGCTTCTTAAAATCCTCAGTTGGCCTGTAGCACCGGGGCCTTCTAGAAATCTCCATTGAAACATCAGAATTTCAGTCTGTTTACAGACAAGTTCTGGGAGACATTCCCCCGCTCACGTAACTGCACAGTAGCATCAGAAACCTGACACTCTTATTTGTCTTTGTGAACTGGAATGCATGTATTAGCTAGGTGCGGCTGCTAACATTTATCCATTTATTGTGTTTTGTTTTATACGCACCTGAACTATTTCACACACCCGTGTAAAACACTGAGGACAAAAGCTCTCCACAATGCAGGGAACGCAATACGGTGCCCAGTCGACCGTCCATCCTGTTCATGGCGCAGAGCCGCATACCCAAGGGGACGGCCTCAGTGTAACGTGCGGGGTCCTCGGGGTGTCGCTGCCTCACCCACCTGCAGGGGGCGTGTCCCTCTCCATTTACCGTCAAATTGTGTTTTTATTGCTTTTTTATGGCTTGATATCCCTGGGGGAGTGTGTCAGCCATCATCGTGAGGAAGCCCCACTCACAATACACCAAGGGAGCTTGGGGGGGCTGATCTGTTAAAGCTGCTCAGTGAATGAGGCCGATTGGCTAAATGGGAAGCAGACCATCACTCATCTCTGGGTGGCATGACCTGGAAAGAGGATTCATAGTGGCAATGCTAAACCCCAGTCCCCCCCCCCCACCCCATCCCCATCCCCAGCACACTTCAAGCAATGCTTTAACCTAAAACTCCTTAAGATGTAGAAGTCTGTGCTGACTAACACATCTGGCACTCACCCACAACTAATAAGCTAGTGTTCAAAGGTAAAACAGCAGTAGCTGTGGGCGACACCCACTAATATAGCTTCTTCCGGGGCCAGGGGGGCCCTGTGTGATTTTTGACTCTTAGACAGTGGAGCCGCCAGCATTCTCTGCTCAGGCTTGTCTTTGCAAGCTGCTGGTTCTGCTTAGTGTTTCTGACCGGGTCGAGGCAGTACGCCAGGCTGAATCCCGTCATCCGGGGAAGGGTGAGCTAGCTGTCGGGTAATTTTTGGTGTAAATATAATCGCGGCCACATGGGGCGCTGCCGAGCAAATGCGGACACGCTCTGCAGACTGCATCTCTGAACAGTGAGGCTCACTCTCTGGCTCGGGTGCGGTGCCATGATCCACACACTAGCAAAAAAGCAAAGCAGCGCAAGGGCTTAACTTTCCCTCTGCATTCACTGAGTTTACACCACGCATGTAGCTGGACCTGTATCCATCTTTCACTGCAGTGAACATTTACACTGCATGCAGAATTAATGCGCAAGTACTATTCCATGAGGAAAATTTTTAGCAAAACTTAGGCAGACTTATACAAGTCTTTTGCTCCAAGTAAATTTATTTAGAGAGATTTTTTTACCTTAGTCTGTCACAAACAAGCTGTTCTATACAGTCCACATAGCCAAGTTTAATGCCCCTTATGGTCACATTTCGTCTCCACTGAAGCAGTCAAGTTTTTGATTCAATACTGTCCTATATTAGCTAAGGCAGGTAGGACCACCTCCTAGATGCTGCTGAGAAGTGTTCTGTCTACTACCTTAATAAATCTCACATTTTAGTAATGCCCAGTAGTTCTCAAAGGGTGTTAAGTTAGGCGATAATGGGGGACTGGTCATAATTCAATCACCTTTCCAGCCTTTCTTGGCCAATGCATAGAATACTTCAGTTAATGCCAAGGAGCATTGTCCTCCATGAATAGCATTACCTTTTTGCTTTAAAAAAAACTGCTAACTATTTCTCATACCAGTATTTAAAGAAAGTGTAATGGGAGAAATATCATGAGGTTCATTTTTACAGTATCTGCAAGTTGGAAAGTTCAGACAAGTTTATCACTAATAATTGTGGTCCACACTATCAGCACCTGGTCAGTGCTTGAAGAAGGTGTCCATCACAGGCCTGTGTACCTGCTCCATCAAGTTTTGAAATCCCATGCCATTAGATGATGAAAAGTATCTGGAAGTCTCCTCTTTAATTTGATTAAATGTGCGTCTTCTCGTAGCTACATGTTTCTTCCATCTTTGGCTGTCAGCCACAAAACATTACATTGTACGATGATCACACTTGTTTTGCATCAACCTGACTGGCACACATTGTTATTTTATTTTTTTTCCCACTTTCTCTAAGGTCCTTTTTAGTCCCATTGTGATAATAATAATAATAATTTGTTTAATAGTCCTGCACAGGGAAGAATCTAAGGTTTCCGATCAGTAAAGCACTCAGACCAAATACTGAGTATGATCTATTTTTACACAGTCCATTAGTCATAAGAGATTAATCTTGCCTGAAATTATTGGTCTGAAGAGTAGATACAAGCAAAATACAAGCTTGCCTAATAATTATGCATGGGGTGTATATGACAAGAAAAGATAGCAAAGAGATCATGTTAAAATCATAAAGAATTAAGTGTGTATATTCTGTGATTCCCCAGCTTGCTACACACCAGCACAGACCACAGCACACATGGAACATGTAACATGAGACAGCAGGCATGTTAACATGTGACAGCATCATGTCACAAAAGGGTACAGAGGGTTACATTTCATGGTACATTTTTTTGTAAAAGCAGAAGGGTTACCCTGCTTAACTAGATAATATAAAGGTCAAAGTGGCTTCTATGTAAATTTTAGAGGCGTTGTCAAGGTAGAGATTTCATACAATGAAAAGGAAACTGTACCATAGGTTTCAAAGTTTCTTTCTGGAATCTCATTACCGACTAAAAAAATTCTGGTAGTTCAGGATTGAGGTTAGTCATTCCTCAGCTTACACGTCTCTTGTGATTAACTCCATATTATTTGTACCGAACAAATTTAGAATTGTCATATTCCGATAAACTGCTTAGGAGCATGCAGAGGGCAGTTGCCACAGCAAATGAGTGCAAGCACAACGATCAGGTTCACAAGAGTGACATCAGTGACATTACTTCCAAATTCCGGGCAGATGTGTGCTGTTCAAATAATGCTGCATTTCCATGGTTACCATTAGCGGGAGATTACTCACTCACACACTCTGCCTTTACTCTCATTTTCGTATTCACTGGTGATCTGGAGTGATTACCAGCCCAGACACGGCCCAACAACCACCTCCAGAGTGCAGCAGGCTCTTTCTACAGCATGTACGGTCAGGCTCTTGCTGTTTTTTACTTCACAAAAAGCAAACCCACTCTTAAAACACATTACATCATCTTTTCATTCAGTAGTTCATAACTGTGGATTTCACTTAAAACTGGCTCTTGTTCTTGTTGTCATAGTGATGAGGATACATCTACATTTATTAATCCTGCAATTTCTTCCAGATATGAGTGCATCAGCACACAGAGACTTACAGAACAATACACCAGTCAGTGAGATTCATTCCAGACACAGGATGGATCTTAACATACTGCTTGGAGCAGTTTCTTTGTAACATGGCTGTTTAAGTGTCTTAATATGATCACCTGACAGGCATTTGGTCTAATCCCCTGCTCATACCTGACCGATTATCTTAATAAGTGAACAGGTATTATCAGTCTTGCCAGTACCCTGCCTCCACAGCTCTATGAACAGATCACACAATATACACAGCTGCTGAAGATCATCTTGGTTGCCGGTGTACACAACATGCTACGAATGACTGCTGGTGACAGCTGCTGTCAATCCCTGTCACCGCCCCCCATTCCCCCTCCCCCCCGCCCAGTGAAGCCCCAGCTCCAGGTCCAAGTGGCCTGTCAGAAACCTCCTTAGCAGTAAATGCAGCCATGGCAGGCATGATGTGATGGGCCCCCAATAGCATGAGCAGACAGGGGCCCGTCTCCATAACAACAGTGGAAAAACAGAAACGTTTTCAAGGGAGACTCCGTCTTCCTTGAAAGAAGGAAGTATCTGGGGCTGCAGTGCACCTGCGCATGCACTCAGCCTTCAGCGATGCGACCGTCAGCAAGCAGCTCATGTCACAGAGCTGCATTCCTCCCTCCAAGGCAGGGCTGCATGGCAGTGCTTCCCGCACCATTTGTCTTGCATCACAGGGGCCCTCTCCGTGTCTCCGTGTGAAACCAAAACAACTGCCTTAGTCACCGCGATTGCCTTGTTTGCATTGGACGAAGAAGCTAGAGTAAGGATGGACAAGCCTGTAATTACATGGACTTCAAAAATAGCAGCCAACATTGCCCATAATGGCATGAACATTCACAAAACACATGACATGTGCATGTTTGAGCCATTGGGGGCAGAGGGAAGGAGATAACACACCCAGGGGTCACCATAGCGGCAGGTATTGTAGATGAATTTTGGGGACATGTTATTAAGGTCCCCCACCTCATGCCTAAGACCGGCCAGGACTGTCACCAAGGTAACGGTTGCCCTCTGCTGGATAATGGAGATAAGCATGGACACGGCTCAGAACGCTGCTCCGAAGAAACAATTTAGGTGCCAGAGACATTGTTGTTGTTTCTGGTTGCCACCCTCGATTACACAACTGGGCAAAAACACCAACAGCGTGGTTTATAGTTGGCGTGTCACACATTTCTAGGAAAAAAAATTCCCTCCAAAACCTTAACAGCTGATTTTTTTTATTAGTAAAAATAACTGGAATTAATGACACTTGCTTCCTGCATTGCACTATGCAGTGCTAAGCAGCTGTTTCAGTTAACAGTGACTTAGCTATATATGGACATATGGTTGGAGTTATTGTGGGTGGAGTTCACCTCAGTGAAATGTGCTGAAAACAATAACTGAAAGGCAGAAAAACACTGCGAGGGCATTTCACACATCTAGCTGTTCTTTATCTAAATGACGGTTTGGTCAGTTAGCACCAAATCGCAGGTGACCCCACATTCCCCAGCCCGGTTTCATGATGCTGATGACAACCAGCAAACCAACCCACTAATACGCTGATAGCCTCACGGGCAGCACCTGCTGTAAGTTCAAAGGCACTAACATGATATATATGTGTGTGTGTGTGTGTGTGTGTGTGTGTGTGTGTGTGTGTATTAGGTTTATATTACATTGTAGGGACCAAATGGCCCCAACAATGGAATAAAAGCCATTTATGCCGATGCTGTGGCACCATTTTTCAGGTCCCCACAAAGATATAGTCACAAACCTGTGTGTGTGTATGTATGAGTGTGTGTGTGTGTGTGTGTGTGTGTGTGTGTGTGTTTACGTTCAGGAAATCCTAGACCTACATAAATTACAGACACAAAATGAAATTAAAAATTTTAATCAAAGTACATTTGATAAAGAACAGAAACAAAACACCATGTCAGAAAATAGCGTGATTAAAAAAAAAACATTTAAATAACAACTTCAACCAACTGAAATAATGTAAGATTTGAGATAAGGAGAATCAAAGTGCATCATTTGGAAAGGCTGGCTTGAGAGCAGATGTAAGGAATCCTTAAACCATTAAAAAAAACAATTTTTTGGTTTCATAATTAAATGTAGACACAGCCATGTATAACAATGGGTAGCTGACCCAGAGATCAGAAAACCCTAGAACATTGTCCACTTTTATAGTTCTGTCTCCTTCTCACCTTTGTCACTATTCAGGTAATACTCATCATCTGTGGTGGTATCTGAGTCAGACTCCCCAAGGTCTGACAGGCTTGACTTATATCCCCTGGAGGGCAAACACCCTCTGGGGGACAGGCTGTCTGGTGAGGTCAAGCTACTCTTGGGTGAGGAGCTGGGTGGTCGAGACATCCGTGGGGGAGAAAAGAGGGGTGATGGTGGGGGTGATGGCGACAATTCATCAGCCTGTACAGAGGAAGGCTTGGGAGGTGACCAATTCCTGGCCGTGGTGACCTGCTTCGCACTCTCATCCCCATAAACAGCTTGATCTATGCTGCAGGACTGAGCCCGGGATCGCTGCTTTGGAACAACGTCCAAAATACCAGTTCCTCTGAGGCCGTCAACGCTGGTCATTCTAGGAACAGTGGCCATGCGAGCGGAGCCAGATGGGCGGCTGGTGTGGACATTGCTCACAGAAAACGAACGTCGAGCATTCCGGCTGAAATGTGAGAAAGGATGACTCTGGCTCTCTTGAGAGATGTCCTTAAGGCTCCTGGAAAGAGACGTGTTCCCAGTCCTGTCAGCAGCACCAACCTGTCCACCCACACATACCTGGTAGTCATTTAGTTCAGAGAAAGAAATGGTCTTCTTCCTTTTGGACTTCCTATCCAAGCTCCCTCTGTAGAAGACATTTTCATTATCGACATCATCAGAATCAAAGTCAAAGCTTAACTGGCTACTTATGGGGCTAAGCGAGGATCTCCTGGGTCCTGGGACAAGGATGTAACGTTCAACAGAGACACTGTGGCTATTTACAGGTGAGCATGGACTCCTTTGGTAGGTGGAGTTCCTACTCTTATCAAAAACACAGTTTGAACTACTACTTATGCTGTCTGTCTCAAATACATTTTTAGGTTGGTTGTTCTCTTCAGTCAACCCTGATGCCTGACTGTTGTCAAGATGAAAACTTGCTACCTCCCTTTCAATGATGTTCTTGTGGTTTGAGGGCTTTAGCACCCTTGAAACATCCTCTTTACCAGTGCTTGAGACAGAGCTGCTGGTTCTGTTTTGGATGAGTGGCATCTCAACCCTGCTTTTCTTCCTCGATGTCTGAAGTTCATCTTCAAACTGCTTTGAACTGAAACTCATCTTGGTGCCATTTGGCATCACATCAGAGTTATTCCTACCTTGGTTCTCTTTTACGTCTTTTATTTCAGTAAAGTAAGTTTCTGTTGCCACCACTGGAGATATTGGGCTGGTATGGTCCTTCTTGCTTGTTAATGTCAGTAGACTTTTATGTGAGTTTTGTTCCTGTATAGACACAAACCTATGATCCCACAGTGGCTTCTCTGGTGCTTTCTCATCTTTAGCCCTGAGACTGGCAGGCTGGTACCAGACCTCATCTATACTAACCACTATACCAGTTGGCTTTTTTCTGAGAACTGGGTTTTTGGCTGGCTCCTGGTTAAAACCATGACGCCCTGAACCTCCACAGTCAGCATTCTGTAACTTCTCTGCAGGATTGAAAATGTTGTCAGAGACTTCACTGACATTCACATTCAATGCTTGCTTCTGTAAACCAGGACTAGACAATTTAACGTTTTCTGATAGGTCAAAGGAACCTTGACTGTATGTACTGATATCAACCATGGACTCTGAGGAAAACATCTTCTTTGAGTCAGAAAGGGGTGACAGAGGTTGAGAACTTGTGCTTACTGTGGTGTCCGGGTAAGCAGTCTCCAATGGTAAACTTTGGGTCACTTCTGAGTGTATATACTTAGCTGAGGATCGGGCAGGATTTCTGCTGTGAAAACAGTGCTGCCTCCATGGTGCAAGCCTGTTATTTTCTGTGGGGCTTAAAGGGGATTCTCTGAGTTGTGGATCAGGGAACTTCTGTGTGGGGGAGACAACTCTGGGAGGACTGCATTGTCCCTGGGAAGAGTAAGTTTTGAGAGCACCTATACTGCAATCTGATCTTGTCTGCAGCACAGGACAACTCAGTGGTGATGGACTACATGTAGTGTCCCCACTGTGGGACAAGCTGGCGCCCTCACTGTTACGTGATAGGAAGCTGGCAGTGGAATAAGAACGTCCTTCTAAACTTGGAATTCTTGAATTTCTCACTTTAACGGGTGGTATCTCCGATGGTATGGGATTGGATGCTGCTGTTGAACTATTAGTTTTTGAGTTTCTCACATCAGATGATTTATTTACTGTAAGGACTGTCTGTGTTCCACTTAAACTCAGGGTCTTTGTATTATTTATACTGTTGTGAGATTCGTTTGACAAATTAGAACTATTCTGACTTGTTGGATTTTGAATGCTTGCATTATTCAGACTTAATCTTACTGACAATGAAGGACCATTTATCTCCACTGGTGTGATGCTACTCTGGGGCAATCTGGTTAAATTAGCTGGGGATACTGGACTGTGGGTCCTCACATTTGTACTGTCTAAAAAATGAAATGACCTTGATGATGCACTGGGACTTCCTGTTGTTAGACTTTCAACTTTTTTATCATCAATATTTTGAGGCAATTCTGTGGGCAATACAGAAGTAGTCAGGGATAGAGGACTGTGAGACATAGAACTATTCACATCTTGGTGAAATACAGCTAGAGAAGATGACCTTGGCACTGCCCCTTGACTGTGAAACATAGAGTCGTCCACATTGTGAGAAGATCTTCTTGGTGATGTAGGGCTGGTCACAGCCTTTGGGCTATGAGTTTTTGAATTGTCCACAGAATAGGAAAAAGTTGTTAGTGATGAAGGACTGTTCATAACCATTGATCTGTGAATGTTTGAGTTGTCAATAGTGCCTAATGATCTTGCTGATCTTGTCACACTGGTAACATCAGATGAATTGAGGGCTACTGGATGGTCCATGCCATGGAGTGCTCCAGTTGAGTATACAGGACTTATAACGGCCCTTATCCTGTGAGTTACTGAATTGTCCACAAATTGGGAAGATTTTCCTGATGTTGCAGGACTAGTCACAGCCATAGACCTGGGAGGAGTTGATTGGTCCCCATTCCCAGAGGATCTTCTTGGAGATGCAGGAATTCTCACAACCAGTATTCTGTGAATTTCTGAACTGTCCACACTGTTAAATGATTTTCCTTGTGTTGTGGGGTTAGTCTCACCAGTTGGACAAAGAGTCATTGGACTCTCCTCAAAGTGGCAGCTTCTCTCTGGTGTTGTGGGACTAGTCACAGCCGTAGGACTGGGAGTAGTTGCAGAGTAATGCTCCTTCAATGTGTGGGTGGGGACAGCCCCTTCATTCGGTGAAATGTCTTTGGTTTGGGAAAAAGATGTCACATTTTTCCTGTTCCCCGAATTGAACATCTGGGAAGGGGTTCGTAGCTTATCAGATTGGTTGGGCACATTGCTCAAACTGTTTTTGGATGTTGGCAAGTCATGAGAACTGAAGGAGCTTGGGTGAGTGGGGTTGGACACGGTGTAACTAGGAAGGACTTTCCTGGTATCAGGTGTCCATAAGGAACCGTTTCTGGGCAAGGTGAAAATGTTACGGGCATTGCTTGATTTTTGGTTATTTCCAAGGTTCATTGTAGTACTGAGGCTATCCTGGCTCTGTTCAGGGTGATTCTGTGTGTCAGCAGGCCCAGGAAGTGTATGATGAGAAAGAGGGTACCCCAAGGAAGCACGGTCATAATGATCCAGTCCTGCAGCATCTTTCTGGTTATGGTTCCGCCAGGGCAGTGTCGATCTGTGTGGGAGAGTTTGGCTTTTCGTAAAGTATGGTCGATCTGATCTATCCCCTTGAGTATACTGCAACTGCCCCTCCCTAGAGGACTTGGCAGCATTCGTAGTGCTGCCAGGGTGAGAGCGAGGAGTAGTGGCATATATAGAGGAGGAAAGTGTTCCGGGACTGCCTAAGGCAGAACCACCTCCCCGCAGAGACAGCAAAATGCTGCTTGGGGATGAATACTCTTTGAAACGAGCCACAGGAGGTTGCTGGCAACTGACCTCAGATATTCTCCTGTAATGGTGGACATCCAGCGAGCTGCAGTGGCCATTGCCTGGACGTACAAGTGAGGAGCTGGCACCAGTGGAAATCTTTGTGCTGTTGTCCAGTGAGACAGATGCAGACAAAGGTATTCTTGATGTAGTCCTCTCAGGAAGCCAGCTAACCAAACCTCGTGCACTCTCGGGGGCTGGTTGTCTCTGTGGAGTGTCAGGTCCATGGAATATGACCTTGTCCTGCACAGTGTTTCTGCCCAGAAATGATTGAGAATCTGAATTTCTGTGTCTGAGAGTCTGCTGCTCCTTGAAAACATAAGATTTGCGCCTGACTTCCTGGCTCCTCCCATTGGCTTCTTTTACAGCCTGTGTGGATTCAGCTCCCTGCTTTGGTCTCCTAAACTTTCCTGTCCAATGCGGAGCAACAACTGTGACCACTGAAGGAGGCAACATGGTTACTAGTGGATTGAAGTGAGCAGGAAACTGTGAATGGGGCGTTTCATCACTTTGGAGCTGGAGGGTGGGCAAGGAATTGGAACGCTTCAGACCAGAAAAAGAGGAAACAATTGGCAAATGAACAAGGTTAGACTTGGGAAGGTCTGAGTTTCTCTGATAATAGGAAGCTTGTTCAGTGTGAAATGCAATCCCACTAGCAGGCTGATTTAGCAAGAAGACAGGAGTGCCAGTGGATTCTTGAAGCAAATCACTGCTGGTAGACTCTCCAAGCGACTCAGTGAAGGTAGATTCTCTGAGAAATTTATTCCTGGTGGATTCTCCAAGTGAGTCAGTAATTATAGAGACTTTGAGAAGGTCAGTGCTGGTGGATTCTCTGAGAGAGTCAGTGACAGGAGGCTTTCCATGCGAGCCAGTCACTGGAGGCTCTCCAAGCGAGCCAGTCACAGTAGGCTCTCCAAGCGAGCCAGTCACAGTAGGCTCTCCAAGCGAGCCAGTCACAGTAGGCTCTCGTAGCGAGCCAATCACAGGAGGCTCTCCAAGCGAGCCAGTCACAGGAGGCTCTCGTAGCGAGCCAGTCACAGTAGGCTCTCGTAGCGAGCCAGTCACAGGAGGCTCTCCAAGCGAGTCAGTGAGGCTGCTGTGGTAGCTCCCATATTTGTGTGCTACACACAGGTCTATCTGGTCTCTGAGAATTGGCTTTCTGGGATCTTCTGGGACTGAAGGATAACAAGCTTTCCTTTGGCCTGGTCCAGTCTCTGGTTTCCTGGATTCTACATGATGTTCTGAAGGTCTGTGGTTTGGGGCCCCTAAAACAAAGGGTACAGTATTAGGTACAGCATAAAAACATGTTCCTATTTACCACATTCTACAATTTTCATACGAATGACATCATACATGAGAGAATCTCCTCACCTTCAGAGTCTTCTTCTTGTTGAACAGTGGGGCTGTTGTTTGTCAGATCCGGATGTGGTCCCTGTTCAGTGAAGAATGGGAGTCCATTATTATTATTATTATTATCAGTAATTATTATTTTTCTTCCTGTTCTGGAAATGCTTATCTTGGCCCATCTCAAACTCCTGGTAGATTCTTCTATGAACCCTCTACAGTTTGAACCCCCTGCTCATTTACATGCAGCACAGATCCGTGTCCCATTTGGAGAAGCTGGGAATCATTGTGAGAATCAAGTTCTTTGATTTCTCCTGTGCATTCAGCACTATAATACCATCACTGCTGAGGAACAAAATAGAAAGGATGGAGGTGGATCAGCACCTTGTATCCCAGACTATCGACTACTTCGCCAACAGACCACAGTATGTTAGAACACTGGACTGTATGTTGTATAGTAAAGCCGCTTCATAGGGAAATGCTCACATTTCTGTTCACCAGAGACTTTGCACACAACACATACAGTTGTCACATTCAGAATTTTTCAGATGACACAGTGCTTGCTGGCTGTGTTACCGGTGGTGATGAGCACGAATACAGGGAGACTCAATAACTTTGCAGAGTCGTGCCAGAGAAACTGCCTCCAGGTCAATGCTTAAAACACCAAGTAGCATCATTGCACTATTAGTATTGTTATTATTATTATTGTCAATTTATTATGATTATTATTGTTGTTGTTGTTGTTACTGTTATGTGCCATGTTATCCTTATATGGACTAGGAAAATTATCCCCACACCTTCAAAATAGAGGTTTTTAATCACATTGTGGAGACATTGTAATCTCATCTCACCTGATATGGCTTTGGCCTTCACCCATTAACGGATTATGGAATTTTCATTTGAAACCCCTGCTTCTCATAAATAGTCATACAAGAAGGCAGAATCAGAACAAATGACATTTGGAGGTGTGACTCTCCATGTGAGGCCCATGTATGCCTGGGCCCCTGTCATTTAAACTTCAGAGCCAATGCTGCTGAACGAATTTGAGTAATTGGACAATCCAGTTAATGTGGCTAGTTTTTGAAGGGTAATACATTTGTCCAGGAGGAACTTCAAGACATTGATCTTCTCCATGCAGGGAAATGGGTCCCTGTACCTGCTCTGTAAGGTGGACACCAGAATGATCCTGATCTCCAGCCCCTGAACTGGGTCCACTGGCTCCAGCGCAGCTGCAGAACAGAAGGCAGAAATCAATCAGCCGCCAGGCAGATGCCTCCCACATCCCAGCAGCTGCAGCTCTGGTAATGGGACTGCTTCTGCCAAAAGCTGGCTGAGGGCATATTAAACGTAAGCCCAAGAGCCATGTTCCTCCGAAGCAAAGGCCACAACAACCACAGACTCCTCACACTAAACTGCAGGTCAGTGCCGGCTCTATACAGAGCATTTATTCACCAAGCTGACACTGTAACCCACAATGGCACATGTGGCTGCTGCAGCAGGAACTCAACACCTTCAAAGGGGCCAACTCGCTCTGCACGCAGATGGGATCCAGTGTCTTCCTGCAGAGCTACGCCCAGACAGGACTGCTTCAGAGCGAGTGTTCCCAAAGGCACCAGCTGGGCCACATTCCATCCTAGCCCCGCCCTGTGCTGCTCTCGACGCCAGCAATCCCCACCCAGGAGGGACGCACCCTTGGCGGAATGGGGATAAGGGCTCTCATGCGTGTCACTCTAAAGAGCGCATTGTACTGTGCCGCATGACCTATGTAAGCCTAACCTTCTGCTGTCGATTCTTTAACACTGGTATGCTCAGGCAGAGGCCCCCCCATCACCAGAACTCTGCTGTTCATGGTCAGCCATGCATGGTGCATCCAAAGCTAGGCAGCAGGCAGCCCACCAGTTGAGGAGGGGAAGCTGACCAGCTCCTTACCTGGGGCTGCTGTCTCGGCTCCTGCGGGAAGCTTATCCCTTCTGGAAGAACCGGAAGGCCAAGAGCGAGGTGACCCGGGAACGGAATGAGGCCCTGCTGGGGGAGACGGCCTTGCCGTGGTTCTCCCTCCTGCCCCCAGGCTTTCTGAGAAGCCTCCCTGACGTCAGGGGTGT
Organism: Brevimyrus niger; assembly: GCA_015164015.2. Classification (NCBI taxonomy): domain Eukaryota; kingdom Metazoa; phylum Chordata; class Actinopteri; order Osteoglossiformes; family Mormyridae; genus Brevimyrus; species Brevimyrus niger. Next base: position 24,382,439 of record JAABNY020000082.1, on the reverse strand, counting down.
CTCTAAGGTACGAAGAATGAGAACATTCTAGAATCAGGACCTAGCATCTGCCAGCTACCTGTCACATTGATCACAAGTCACCATAATTACACACAGTTTAAAGGTTTTTCTGTGTTTCAGGCTGCAAACAGCTGTAGCACATGGTTCACCCAGTGTGTATTAACTGCTGAAAAGCAAGTAGATCCACGTGTTGTGAATGTCATGAAAGTGCCACTGCCATAAAAATGTAAACTCACTTTTTACAACCCAGCTCTCAAGTCCTGCACTTGTAATGATTAAACCTCATTGGCCCAGTTCTGTTACCTCCAGTATCCAATAGGAAGCTTAGAAAAGTGCACACAATTAGAGTAACAGGCATGGTCTCACACATACACCAGGACTAGCGGTGTGTGCGTATCTGCCAGCTGTGTGTCTTATCACCTAGCCTCTTTCCTCTGGGTGCCAGAGGTGACTGGGTGTGGTGCCCGCTGTTGGTTCCGTTCCTCCGTTCAGACTGCTGGATCTCCTGGAACCACTGGCCCGATACCCCCTTCAGCCAGCGCTGGTCCCTCCATCCATCGTCCTGGATCTTCCTGATAGAAGAAGACCAGAAACCAGCGTCAATGTATGGAGAGAATCTGCATTGAACTAAAAGTTAGATTGTGTGTGAGCCTAAAGAAAACATTCAGGCACCGAGTAATTAAAGCGATAAGAATGCTAAACTACGAACACTATAATACATGCAGAGTTATCGCTCAGATATGCACGCTAAGTGACAGAGAAGCGGGACCAGACTCAGGACGCCAACGACACTGAGGCAAACTCACATCTGAGATCAGATGATAGATGTAGTGAGGGCAAGTTCATACAGAAATTACTAAGGCTGTTAGCATTAGCAGGGCTAATGCAGCAACCTGAACCAACCCCCACGCCGCCCCCCCCAACAAAGTTCATGAGAGTTGTGAACCCACAGCTCAAATAACCTTGGCAACTGCATTACTTCTCACAACATGCAAGTGTTCCCAGCAAGCACCGGCAAGATAAATATGATACAATGGCCACGATAAAGCTAATTACGCACATAGAGGGCTAAGACAGTAATAACTATGTCAACACCGACAGTTTATGGATAGAACAGTAGTAAGATTATTATGATTTCCATTAATGGTTACGGGTATGTGCAAATGGTAAGTTAACCATGCTAAGAGTATGACCTACAGCTACCTGCTAAACATGGATAAGTACGTTTTTACTAAGGTTGGCGCAGTGGTGGCTTAATGGTTAGAGGTGTGTGCTTATAATTGAAAGATTGATCCCCAACCAGCAAGGTACCACTGAGGTACTCTCAGCAAGGTACCTCCCTGGGTGCCGGATTAGCTGCCCCCTGCTATGTCACATATGGGTTAAATGCAGAGAACACATTTTGGTTGTGTTGCGCACTGTGTGCTGTGGTGTGTCAACAAAGACAATTAAACACTAAGGTCAAACTAAGCCATCTTCCAAAGGTTTAGATAATGGGGTGGGGACACAAGTAAATAATTTAATGGCAAATTAAATATTGGGGAGCACATGTCTCCTGAGTACCTATGTGTCTGTACAAGCTACATGTGAATGCACCACCACTCATTATTTGTGTGGGGCTGCAGGCTGGCCATAATCAATCACTACACTGGAAGGCCTCAAATTGACTTGTTGAATAAACAAATCCGCCCATGGGGGTCACACTGAAAAGAAAGGACACGGCAGACTAAGTGCCAGAAAGCAGTCGGGGCAACATGCCGTTGCCCTACCCAGTTAGCCCCGAGCTCCAGAGAAACGCAAAGCAGCACCCGATGGTACATTCTGCAGAAGACGTGCCCTCTCCTGCATACCGCACGCTTTTAAGTGTAGCAGGCAATGCGTTGCATAACAGCGCAACAGAAACACCAGCACAGCTCGCTATGAGAGCGTTTCTGCACACAACCGCTCACGCTAACCTGTTGCACAAACACTCCGAACAAAATACAATGAAATGCACTTTAGGCGTCACACAGTTTTAAATGGTACATAACACTGCATCAAACATATACGACATGAGCAATAATTACTTTCGCATATCTAAGTAAGACGCGTAGCCTTTGAGTTCAAAAACTGGACCACCGGGCGTGGTTCGGGGGGCAGTGCCCACTTGACAACTTGCATGGCCCCTCTGTGCCCCCACCTAAATACGTATGTTACTTGGGTATATTATTAATATTATTTACATTTATATACGTGGGCGAAAATTTTGTGCGCTGGGGACAGGCGAAACAAACGTAAGCACATTTTCTTGACGGACTCTTAACGCGGGTACGCCAGGTGGTCGGGTCGCTTTAATAGGTGAAAAGCGAAGTTAACGACATAAAACAAATAATCAAGCTTGTGGAAGCAATGCAGTCTAAACAAGAAATCAGAGTTATATGCTTCTTAAAAACTGTAAAAGGTTTTTCAAAACTGTCTTTTTCTTCTTAATGCAGGCAGTCTAATGAAAGAAATATACTTGGAGGAGGTCAAATGCATCTGCCCCCCCTGAGTTCAAGCCAGTCTGGCCAGTTCTAATGGTTTGGAATCTCCACTGCTGACCACTATCCCACGTATAGATCAATCAGATACACTTACTCACACACTAAGGATAGACAAAAAGAACAGAAAATAAGTATCAGGAGAGGACTGACATCTCAGTCCAACCTGCCTTACGCACATTTGGAAACTATTACGACGATTCTAAACAGCGAAACACCTTTACAAAAAAATATAGGCGTACGTACAGGTGTTCGTGTAGTGTTAGGTAAAGTTCTGTCAAAAGTACTAAACTAACCAGAATGATAAAATACAGTTTTGTGCACATTTCTATCGCATTTCACACGCTGCAAGCCTCGGGACCTGCAAACCATCTGCGTTTGACAGACCGATATGCTGTCATCAGGCTTCAGTCGTAATCCTGCAGAAAACCATTAGGATCCGGAAGTCGCCGCGCAGCCCTGCTACGCCAGTGCTTCTTCCCGGTGCCCACAAGTCACTCACTGTATGCATGCTGGCTAAATACAGCTAAATACAGGTGTTAAGAAATACAGATGCTGCGATTTTTACATTTTCCAATCCTGCTGATTTCTGAAAAAAACTTTTGACAGCGTGTGTAAATCACCGAAACTCCATTTGAACAAAAAGGAGCCGCAGTTTAACCAAGGGTTAATGTAATGTTTCTTATTATAATTTCAAATAAGCATCAGCGGCACTGCAGTGGAATTTAGTAACTTTAACGAGATACACTGTCGGTTTTTAATGCATAATTGTTTCCAGTTTCGGTGAATGTCTCATCGTATTTGCAAAAGAATAGTTTTTCTTACTTACTGAAGTCTGTCTTCTTCGCACTTTTTCAGCAGCTTGTCTCTCGCAAGTACATCCTGGATTGCGCTAACCTCTTCAGTGCTCAGGAAGCTGAAATCCAGGTTTGTTTCATGTTTTGACATCCTGTTTTGTCGCTTTCCCTCCTCCCACCGGCTTTGCCCGCGTTAAAGGCGCTTCGCAGGCAGCGCACGCGTCGGAGAGGTTCAGGTCTGCAGTCAGTCTTGATTCCTGCTCACCAGGCAGACATTTACCTTTTATTTCCGTCACCTATGATGGATGGCATTTCTTTTCTTGAGAGGTACGAAGTCTTTGGTTTTATTTCCAAAACAATTCTTCCGAGTTTCCCATACAGGAACAAACCGTTGGCGTAAAAATATCGTGGCCCTAAGCTGTGGTCATTACAGAGGCCAGGGTTTTTGAACAAGTTGCCGCTGTGCTTTGCATAAGATTCCCTCACAGTCCAGCGTGTCAGCCCATCTGCTCACTGTATCAGATTACCAGTGGACTTTATCTCTTTAAACGTGTAAAATAAATATGGGCGTATCATAGATGCATTCCTTCAGTTTGTTTTGCTAGGCTCATAACATTTTAGGTAAACATGCTGCCGGCTGAATCTCTACAATAACTGTATTTAAGTCCTTTTATGAAAAAATATGAATTTATTACATAGAGAGAACTAAAATAACGATGATGTCAATAGTCCTTGTTGTTAGTCTGCCCTCTTGCGACGCTGAACAAAACTACTTTTAAAAAATGGGAAAAAAAAATTACCGTCGTTTGTAATTTTTAATAAAAGTTATTAGAGGGCGAAATCGTCATATTTATTCGAGTTCTGAGAAGCCAGACAATTAACATGCCCATGGGCATAAATTATGGTGGTTACAATAATCAAAACCAGCCAAAGTAACCCCCTGGAGCCCCTTACTTACGTGGATACCTCAATCTAGGGACTTGGACATTTTTTTCAAAATGCTTAATTGTCATTTTTAATATGTCTACTGGATAGAGCCTGAGCCCACGAACAAAATGACGCCT
>JAABNY020000082.1:24347616-24360055 GCA_015164015.2 Brevimyrus niger | reverse complement strand
GATGCACTGCTAGGACAGTGTGTATCAGGCTCCTAGAAGCAGGACTGAAGTCCCATAAAGCAAGGAAGAAGCCCTTCGTTAATGAGAAACAGAGAAGAACCAGGCTGCAGTCTGCAAAATACAAATATATCATCCACAGACACACACCCATGACTTCAGAAATGGCTGAAAGTGAATGTGCTGTGGTCTTAGTTTTTTCTGAGGCTTTATATGTATATGAAAATGGATACAAATACAGAAAAAAATAAAAATAAATCCCACCCAAACCACTGATGCCAGTTTATATATGTATGCAGGAGTAAAAAGAACAATAAACAAAAAGCATGATCGGTCCAGGTGAATAATAACGGGAATTATAGTTAAACATAAATAAATAGAGAAATATACAGTGTAGCTGGCATGGAGAAAATAATACAAAGGAGCCCAGACTGGCCAGAACTTATCAAAACTGCAATAATGCAGGTGGTGAGTCAGTTTCTGCGACGGGAGGAGGACCGAAATCTATGATAACCACATACGAGTGTTATAAACATCCTAACTTCTTGAATCACAATGTGACCCTTCTTTTAAAACTATGGCTATGAGCACATGACCAAAACAAATGGACAAATCATCCCCTATGTTAACTGTATTTGTAACGAATTTGAGACAGTAGGGAACATTTTTTGGAAGCAGACTGCGGTATAACAGCCCTATAAAAATTAAGTTCATGTACAGAACCTGAAGTACAACTAGGAAAAATTCTGCTGCAAATGTCACTCCGTTCTTCAGGAAACAATGTTCCCATACTAAGTTAAGCGAATCATAAGCAGATGAGTCTGAGAACGGAACTAATCTTTCCCTTAAGATCTAGTGATCTGGCAGATCGCTGAAATAAAATGTAAAAATGTAGTATTTGGAGGTAAATAAAAAAATCTTGAGAGATTCCAAAGTTTCTGAGATCTGCTCTATGGTCTTTAAAGAATCATTAGTCACATGGCATGAAATATCTGACAAATCCTGTAACTTCCATTTGAAGAGATGCTCCTGCTCTGTGTCCGGAGATCAGAATTTAATGGCAAAGGTGGACGTGAAGAAAGGACAGAGGGGATATTTAGTCTCATCCCTCCACATTAGAAGTCCATAATAAACTACTGTGTTGTTATTAAGGGAAGCTATCTTATGCTTGTTATTAATGAAGGGGAGAGCCCTTTAAGCACCACAGGGTGACATACCGATGACTCAAGACCAACTGAATGAGAACGATACCTATTCATGATCCTGGGCCATTTTTCATAGAATATCAAAACCATTTTACGGGGTGTGAAGAATTATCCTGGATCTGACTCACAGGCCTTGCTGTAGACATGTGTGAAATATCGATCAGACTATCAGTTACAACAGAATGGTTCTGGCCTGGGACTTGGACCAAAATCATTCAGATTCATGTGGTTAAAACGGGATTTACTGAGATGAAGTACAGTGATAAAGATCTGGCTGGTTTCCGAACCACATCGCCACCTACTGAGCCGAACAAACAGAGGCATTCCCAAGCGAGGGCTGAGTAATTCTCCATGTCCTGCTGTTATGTCTCGTTTCTGATGCTGGTGGATTATCCTGGCTGGAGCTCTACAGAGACACCAATAAACACCAGTCTGCTCTGTTGTCCCAGTACAGCTGCAGTGACCAAGGGTAATAATTGTTATTAAAAAAATATGAAAATATTCTTGCAAACTTAAAGTTATTATGATACGAAAATAAAGTAAAAAATAAAGTGAATAAAATCTTTGATTACCATTAATTACTATTCCCTGGAACATGTTTCTACCATTTTGAAAACAAAGCGTACTGAGTGTTCATGTAGGACTGACACTAAACCTAAACTGACACTAAAGTATATAAAAACTAAACAGAAATATATCTTTAAAATAAAAAGTAATAAAACAACAAAGAATAAAAAATTAACTGCATTTGAAATAAAAAATATAAACTGTAAAAACAAAATGAAAATAATCTAAACTATAATAATACTGCTGTGACGTCAGCAGCATGTCACCTGATAGACTCGGTTATGCGGTAACGGTTAGCCCGAGCGTTGGAGCCCCCCCCTCCCCCTTGTGAAAGCCCCTGCATTGAGAAACATAACTGCCTAGAGTTTAGGGAACCAATTGCGTTGGCTGCTGGCTGAGCAGGCTAACGTGCTCATGGTAATCAGTGCCATGTTTCAGAGGGGTCTCTGGCAACAACACAGAGACGCCGCAAAACCACTGAATTGCTGCACCAGCTGGCAAAAAAAGCAGGATGCGCCGCAACAGTGTGCCTGAATATCTTATCTAAAGTCACTGATTCAAACAGCCTCTTCTGGAAAGTTCCTTTCTTCTAAGACCACTGGTTCAGTGTGCATATGCAGTTATCCAGCTTCCAGGGCTCCGCTGAGGCAGCCTGGCATTTACTGGCAAGCTTCCCATTTACTGTGAGCAACGAATCATTTAAACTTGAAATTAGCTGCCAGTGTCGCGGCATTAAATCATTATATCTGTTAGCGATTTTGTCGTCAAACTGCTTAAGCTCCCAAGTGGCTCAGATAAGTGCCTAGTCGACCTCGTTCTAACTGTTATTTATGGCCACACGACGGAAAAGGCTGCTTCGAAATCGCAGCAGGCCTCCCTAAGGCTGACGGCTGTTTCATGTGGACAGGGCTAAGCGTGTCATAAACTCTACTCCCTCCTGCAGAGGAGGACAAACATTAATAGTAAAGATCAGGGTGTGGGTGGTGTGCAGAGCCACACTAATACTCACTAATACTCGCAAGGAAAAGGCAAACAGTACCAGGCCGTCTACATTCTCTAGAGATTAACTGATTCAAGTGTAAAAAATAAACACGGCGCCACAGCAGCTCAGATACGGCTAAAATGATCAGGGGATTAGTGTGGATCTCTGTGGGGTTCCTCTTTATTCAGCCCGGCAGCCATTTCTTTAATTAATTTTAAAGCCACAGTGATCTGCACTTCAGCTGTTTACAAAAGTAATACTCAGATTTTTGGAATCATCGACATGAAAAAGATCTTTTAAGTGATCAGTGCTGCCTACTCCTGTGTAATCCCCGTTTATCCCCTGCCCCTACACCCCCCAGTAAGCCCTTTTATCCAATACTGATGCCCTCTCCACCCGCTCCTCAGGTCTGAGAACAATGTTATGCTTTATAACTGTCAGACCTCAGAGAAAACAACCGGGGGAAGAAACAGAGCCTGTGAGACCAGCTCTCGCAGCCACATGCATTCACTCCTACAAAATGCACAAGGTGCCCAGCCAGATATACCTGTGTGTTTGTGGAAGAACAAAAGGAACTGCTATGCATGTACCTGTACGCAGGGATATATTTGACATATAAACACCTGCTTGATGTGTGATGTAATGACACCGATGCCAGTTTGGTCACCTGGAAATGACTGTGTCCCTCCCCCAGTCGATTAGGGGGGGTCACAGCTCCATGTTCTACAGCACTACTGGCACTGTGGGATGTCTTCATCTGTCCAATAAGGCTGGCCGATGAGCTAGGTGGACAAAGATGGCCTAAATGGGTTAAACTTTCTGGGGTTACCTGTTCAGAGGACCTGGCTTTGCACTCAGCTCTCCCTTTTGTCTCAGTGCTCCTATCCTGGATGAACTCTAATAGGCCCAGAGTAATTGCATTTGTTTTACACTAAATGGGGTTCAAGTGAGCTAAAACAGATCCCAGTAAATATTCAAGGCCAGATTTATGAAACTCACTCGCAAGAGCAAAAACCAAAAAGACTTAAACACCACAGAAGGGGTCTGGCTTTATATTTTAGCTCTTTATAAATCCAGCACAGGGAAATTGGGTCCAATTTTCATTGATCTTAGACCCTTTCACACCACAACAGACAAACTTCTGTCACATTCCCACCACAGGAACTTGACTAAATTGTAGTTCCTGGTCCATTTCTGTAGTCTCTACTCTGGGGTAGATACAGACGCAGGGCTCATAGCAATAAAGCAATGCTTACAGTAGCTGATCACGGGCACTGGACTAATTTGGAAGTTACACAGAAGTGCAGGTAAAATAATTTTTCTATCTCAGTTGCATTAAATGTATTAATGATGATCTTTTTTGCTTGCACCTCCATATTTCTGCATCAGAAAATTTGATCTCCACAATTCAATGTCTCCAGTTTTCCTGTCATTTTATAGTGATGCACATATATGAAAATTTTGACCGAGACTGATAACCAATATTTTCACTGGTACTGGACAAACTTTGTGGCAATGATTAGTTACATATGTAATAATGGAATACAGAGAACATAAGTTTTATCATCTTTTTCTTCTGTGGAAAACAAAAGATAGCTCTGCTGGCCAGATTTAATAACGAATTATAAAGGTGAAAGACCGTATAAATAAAATGTTGCATCCTCTTTTAAACCTGACGGAAATTGTGTCAGTGCTGATGGGAGGTAGGGAGATGGTGTCAGTGCTGGCAGGAGGTAGGGAGATGGTGTCAGTGCTGATGGGAGGTAGGGAGATGGTGTCAGTGCTGACGGGAGGTAGGGAGATGGTGTCAGTGCTGGAGAGAGGAAGGGAGATGGTATCACTGCAGACTGGAGGAAGGTAGATGGTGTCAGTGCTGGCAGGAGGTAGGGAGATGGTGTCAGTGCTGATGGGAGGTAGGGAGATGATGTCAGTGCTGATGGGAGGTAGGGAGATGGTGTCAGTGCTGGAGGGAGGAAGGTAGATGGTGTCAGTGCTGACGGGAGGGAGGGAGATGGTGTCAGTGCTGGCAGGAGGTAGAGAGATGGTGTCAGTGCTGGAGGGAGGAAGGTAGTTGGTGTCAGTGCTGACGGGAGGGAGGGAGATGGTGTCAGTGGTGAATTCTGGGAAAAGGGCAGTATATGGTTTTGATTGAGCTGTTAGTTTTTCCTGTAAGATCCATCCAGGTTCTTTTCCTCACTAATCTATCTCTCCTCTCCTTCTGTCTCTCTTTAAGCCACTTTCTCTCTGTTCTCTCGCGCTCTCTCTCTCTCTCTCTCCCTCTCTCTCTCTCTCCCTTTCTCTCTCAGTTTGTTAGCCCTCCTTCATTCCATCGTACCCAGAAGCTGACAGTTCAGTGAAGTGTCTCTCTTGCTGCTGACAGCATGAAGTCCTACTTGCTGCTTCTTCTGCTCTGTCTCTTCGCAGGATGCAAAGGTAAGCTTGAGGCTCAGTGGGCACCACAGTGTTTTGGGGGTATTTAGGAGACCAGGGGAGGACGAGGTCTTGCTATTAACTTGTACTTGAAGAAGGGTATTTAACAGTCCAACTGCAGCCTCAACCGAGGAAAGTGTCCAGCGGCCCGAGGCGTCACACAGCCAGCGTAGGTAACTGAGTCACGGCGTCACTCTGCTGTTCTGATTCTGGCTCAATAAAACCTGCAGGGTCTGCAAGCAGCACAAAGATGTTCTGTTTGGGTTCTGCTTCCAGACCCATCACTGCCCAGGAGGAATTCAGCCACTAATTCAGGATTTCTCCACTTGGACTCTGTTTTTGAGTGGTGACCCTCAAAGAAGGACGAGACAGGGGATGAACGATGCTCATAGGGACAGACCCCAACCCCCACCGAGTGGGGCTGCCTGCTCTTGGGTGGAGCATAACCCTTTAAAAAAACCTGCCTGTGCTGTTTTTGGAGACCAGATCGTCCCCTTTTAGAAGAACATACAATTTCACCTCACATATGCAGCAGCATAAGCCTCTAATTATAAACAGGGCCTGTACATTAGGGTTCCCCAACTCCGGTCCAGGAGGGCCAGAATCCAACTCAGCTTGCAGCCATGTTCAAATACTAAACATGGTAATTAACTCATTAAGACTGGTCTGAGCAGGGAAATCTGCAAACTGTCAGATTGTGGTCTTCCAGTATGAAAGTTTCGGAACCTGGTTCTATATGCTCCATCTGTCAGAGGGCTGACCGCCGGATCACATGTCCACCAGGTCTCCACACAGCACACACTGCCCTGCATGATGTAACATCCAACACACCAGCTGCCTATCTGTGATTAATAACCTCCTACCTTCCTCCAGGCCAGAAGAATGCGTGTGACAGCTTCACTGACCTGAATTTCCACGAGTCCTTTATGGGGACCAACCTGTCTGTGAAGCTGCTGCTGCACACAGGGACCAATCCTGACTGTGGCCACCAGCTGTCACATCATGACCTCACACACCAGCCACTGTTCGATTTGAGCCGGCGGACGGCCATGGTGATCCACGGGTACCGGCCCACGGGGGCCCCTCCCACCTGGGTGTCTCACATTGTGCACCTGCTGGCTGCACAGGACGACACGAACGTCATCGTCGTGGACTGGAACCGCGGCGCCGCTAACATTAATTATTTCACCGCTGTGGCTAACAGCCGCACTGCCGCCGCTAACATCTCCAGCTTCATTCAGAAAATGCAGGTAAAGTCAGACAGAAGAGAGCCTTGGGTGCCTCCATAGTCAGACGTTCTCTTCTGCTGGTCTCACTTTCTGCCCCATCGGTCTTATTTTCTGCCCAGTCGGTCTCAGTTTCAAAATCTTATTTTGTATTGTGCATTTTCACAAGATCACAATCACATCTCAAAGTGTTTTACAGCATCCCTGCCCAAAGCTCCAAGTGAGCCAGAGGCGACAGTCTTTGCGTCCTGCTGTTCTTAATTTCTGTCCAGTTGGTCTCACTTTCTCTTCTGTTTGTTTTATTTTCTGCTCTTTTGTTCTCACTTTTTGTCCATTTGATTTAACTTTTTATCTAGTTGGTCTCTCTGTCCCCCCTCTTGGTTTCATTTTATGTCCTGCCTATTTCACTTTATGTCCTACTGGTCTTACTTTCTATCCAATTAGTCTCCCTTTTCCTTCTGCTGGTCTCACTTTCTGTCCATTTGATCTCACCTTTTGTCAAATTGGTCTCACTGACCCTCCTGCTAGTTTCATTTTCTGCCCTGCTGGTTTCACTTTATGTCCTGCTGGTCTTATTTTCTGTCCAGTTGGTCTCACATCCCCTCCTACTGACCTCACCATTTCTGTACCCTTGCTTTCACTTTCCTTTTTTTCTCTGCTTGCAGGAGCATGGGGCCTCTTTGAGCTCTATCCACTTAATTGGAATGAGCCTGGGGGCACACGTGGCTGGCTTTGTGGGGGCAATGCTCAACGGCAAGATTGGCAGGATCACAGGTGAGGCTGACATTTTCTCTTGTCTGGAGTACATCAATGTGTGTACTTATGTGTCAATCCATCCTAGGCCTAGACCCAGCAGGGCCCCTGTTTAATGGGGTACCCCCAGCAGACCGTCTGGACCCCACAGACGCCCTGTTTGTTGATGTTCTGCACACTGACATGAACGGTAGGTACCTCCTCATGTTGTATTGCATGTAGAAGGTCAGCCCCATTCCTCTCCTTGCCAAATGACAGCGTTTGGAAATCATCTGAAAGCTTCTTCAGAACTGCCATAACTGGCTCTAAAAAGATGTCCAAATGTATTTATTATTTATTACAGCTTTCCTGCCTGCTGACTTGACTGGAGCACTTGTGCATTAGTCTATTTTACAGTATATTATTTATTACAATTTGGAGAGTTTAAAAGCAGCGCTCAAGGGTACAAGAGCAGTACCCTTCTAGAAAAATCTAAACTAGCATCTTCTGTCTTTGGAAACTGGTTTTTACTGTGCATTTAGTTTTGAATTTTAGTTCCCCCAGGAAGAGAAAGGAAGTCACTGTGTTCAGAATAACAACATAATCCATGAAAGAGCCACAGCCAAAATAACCCTGGAGTTTAGCATGCTTAAACAGGTTGTGTGACGCACATGAAGTTTCCAGAACCAGTGTCAGAATAGCAGCCCCTCCCATTGCCAGGACTGCAAATGAATTACACTCATTGTCCCACCTCTGTCATGAGAACCCAGCCTGGGATGCCCTGTAGCGTCTGTCTCATCATCATGTATCACGATGTCAATGTTCCCACAGCCCTGGGGTACAAAGGCTCTCTGGGACACATCGATTTCTATGCTAATGGGGGAGCTGACCAGCCCGGCTGTCCCAAGTCCATCTTCGCAGGTCAGCAAACAAGCATTTCTGGTTGACATCATCTCTATCATCTGAACTGGTCCACGAACCAATGACAGGCCACTCGGGATATCAACCATTCATTGTAATATAGGAGAACTTTCCTACCTTATTTAAAACATCAAAGACCATTAAATGAAACACAGCCTTGATATATGTTTCATGTTTTAGAGAGTAAAGCTGGTGCTGAAACCATTCATTCCCTCTGCCCACCCACTTTGCCATCCCTAATCTCATCCCACAGGAAAGTCGTACTTTGTCTGCGACCACCAGAGGGCAGTCTTCCTCTTTCTCTGTGCCCTCAACAAGACATGCAGCTTCACTGCCTACCCATGCTCCTCTTACTCCGACTTCCGGGATGGGCGGTGCCTCTCCTGTGAGCCGCTGAGGCCCGCACCCTGCCCTGTCCTTGGTGAGACACCTCGTGTGGGTGGCGCCGTACCACAAACTGGGGTAGTAGCACTGTTACCCCTCCTCCCTCCCACACTGTGCGACAGGTTGGGTTACCACCAGAAGACAAACATGAACCAGCGTACAGCCCTAAATAAAAACAAATATAACTATAAGCAGGCAGAGTCATTTTCCAGCCACACTGATTCCACCCACCTGAGGGAGGCGAACAAGCCACAGTGGCATGGTGCTCGCATGGCTGACTGTACCTCCATGTCCATAGGTTATGATGTCAGAGGGTGGAGGGACGCCGTGGTGCAGCAGGGCCAGATCAAGGCCTATTTCTCCACTACCGCCGAGTCACCTTACTGCAGTGAGTCTGTAACGTGTGCAGAGTCTCTGCCTGTGTTTTAGCGTTAGCATTATTGACACAATCCTGATCACCGATTCTGATCACCATTACCAATTCATGCTGCAGTCTTCGGAGGGTATCGGGATCGTAATATAATGGGGGGGACCCGTGCCACTGTTGCCCATCACAGAGAGCAGCTACCGTGTGGACATGGTGACCTGGAACCAGTTCACACGCTGGGGGACTGTGGTCCTCAAGTTACACAGCGGCAGGAGGGTGGCAGAGACCCGCATGGACCAGTGAGCTCATCTGCCTCTGTTTCCCGAATATGCCCCAGGACATGCCCCAGAGACAGAGGTCACAGATAGACATACAGTCACAGACAGGAGTCACAGACAAACAGACAGAGAGGAGTCACAGAGAGACACAGGGGCAGGAGGCAGAGAGACACAATTGATACATCGATGCACACGTCATACACATTTATATTTTCAACATATCAGAATCCTGTAGCCTTCAACCGGATTCACACTGCTGTGTTTTCTCCGGCCCAGTAAAGTGATCCGGTTGGAGCAGTACACAGCCACTCGCATGCTGGCCCAGTTTGACGAGGACCTGCACCCAGTCCAGAAGATCTCCATCCGCTTCATCACAGGGAACATAATTGGGCCCAAGTACAAGCTGCGGCTGCTACGAATCCAGCTCACGCCGCTGGGCGAGCCCAGCAGGTCAGGGTCCCGGTGCGAGTGACGAGCGGGGCTGTCCTTTACCCTGCATGGCTGCCCCCTCAGCCACTGCTAAACATGTATTTGCGTGTGCTGCATGGTCTTCTCTGCAGGCTGTTGCTGTGCCACTATGACATCATCCTGGAGGAGAACACGGAAGCATGGTTCAGGCCCAGGCCATGTGAGGAGCCGGGCTTCTGAAGAGAGCGAGGATCTTACTCAAGGAAGGGTTCCTACTATCCACCCAGGGGACCTAGCATCATAACAAGTGACCTGCCAGGCGGCGATAATGAACAGCTCACACTGTGCAGACATCAAGACAGGAGTGTAACATGCCGATCACTGTCAGAGAGCTTCCAGATATGGGTGCAGAGCACACAGAGGTCATGTAGATACCCTTCCTGAGGTCCAGCTGGCTCTACGAATTGACCGATGGGCCACAGGGAAACTGTACATGCAGGGGGAGGGGGTCAAAGTCAGCGTTCATGTCGCTGTAGGAAATCGCAGATACCCCTTCATACTGGAAATGCTTTGTTAAGTTGGGACCTAAATAAAGAGTTATTTCACTTTGATATACATGGATTTTATATGCATGGATTCATCTCAGTATAGGTACAGGCGGAGGAGTGGCTATGTCAGCTATATACTCCATAAACACTGTTCAATAAGGCTATTGCATCTACAGGCTGATTCCATTTAATCTGCAGTTATATTCAGTATAATCACAGGTGCACTTCATCTGGATATAAAGCGAGATTTCCCGCTCTTACCTGGAGGCCTGTTATCGCCATTCCCCCCGCATAAACGCATAACCACATTCGTCTCCGAATTACAAGCTGGAAAGCACTTTTCCGGACGGAGCCCCCCCCCCTTAACCCCAACCCCTACCGTAGCCATAACACTATTCCTGATCATAATCCTGTTTTCTGTTCTTTTACTTTGAACTTTTTCTCCGTTTCATGTTGCCTCAAGATTCAAAAGCAAGTGATTCAAAACTGAGTGATTCCAGGGACTAAATCAGAAGGATTACGAATCCCGAGTGACGAAAGTTTACAGATGATTTCAAAATAAATTTTTGATTTTTAAAAAGGTAATTTTGCTTGTTAGAATCATCCGGACCACACAACAGCAGAGCACTGTGGCGATGCTGCCCCCAGGTGGCAGCGTTTTGTCATCGCCAGCGCCTGTTCCACTCTGGTCTTAAATCACGCTAAAGTGCACTTAGGCTGAGTAATCCACGATTCGGCTCTTCGTAAACTGGAGACGGTCGACTTATAATTCGTCTTTGTCAGTGCAAAGCCCTCCATGAAGTGACTCCATTACTGCTATATAGTAAGAATGGACAGGACTGCAAAGAAGTAGGATAAAACCATATAATCACACAATAATTTTTGTTACATTTTTCATCTTTTATGAGGCAGTAAAAACACCAACAGTACAATGGGGACATAAATCTGATTTGTTCAGAGTGCCAGCCTGGCTTTATAGACTCAGATTAGTAACCAGTGCATTGAGACCAGCATGAAATGGTCCAGGATTTGAGCCCGTCAAGTAACCAGTTTGTGATGGACTCTCTCCTCTGCTCTAGGGGAAAGGATGGAATAGCGAATAGGAAACGAGCAAGAGACAGGAGAGAGATGCATTCTGACCACTATGACACCATTTTCCTCTGCATGTTGCCCTGAAATCAGTGGCTGCATGAAATGTTCACTGTGCTGCCCCCTTTGCACCCTGCATAATGTGAAAAGCACCAGAAATACCACAAACCTTGATGCTGGCATCAACCAAAGGATCCCAGTAGCAATTAAACACTGCAAACCACTTCATGTGCCTAAGGTTGTGTTATAATCACCACACTGACAAGTCGGACAGTTAGTCTCGGCTGGGTCATGTGGGCGGCAGGCAGACGCAGCTCAGATGAAGCGCTTGTTTTCCTCCAGGTAGTTGTAGGGGTCGCCGTCGAAGGGCAGCGGTGGGGGCCGATTGTAAATCCCAGTGAGGAAGATCACAACTGTCCCCACGGTCATGATCGGTGTGACCACATAAAGGCAGAGGCGGTCAATGGTCCTGGCAATGCCGCTCCAGTTGTCCTTTTCCTGGGATGAGGAATGGGGGGGGGGGTTAGCTCGTCAGATGACGATAAAGGTAGGGCTTCACTCTGCAGCCAACAGGATCGAGACTGAGCCCTAAACCTCAATGCCTGACATTCACAATCAGGTGTGACTCATACACAAAACTGTGGCTTAAACTCCCTAAACAGGCTGACAACGGGAAGAAGAGTGTCCCTGTACAGCCACCGTAGGTCCCCCCCTCACCTGCTCCCCAGAGCCTCTCACCTCGTTGTAGTCGTTCTTCTCATGCATGTGCTTGACGATGTAATTGGCCCCATCCACAGCCGGCTTCATCTCCGCGAAGAGCTGGTCGCTGGCTTCATCCTCATCGCTCGCCTTGTGCACTGGGACGAAGAGCAAAGACAGAGCTTCAGGCCCCCAGAGCTGACCGGCCCCCAGAGCTGACATCTCAAGGTATCATTAGATATGACTAGGAACACGTTTCATACTGGAACAGCCAATTCATCCTGAAGATGTGGTCAACCTTAAAAAAGCAGCTCCACTTGTCAGCTGGGACACAGCAAGAAATTCTGGGCCCTATAACAACACGTTACCTTTGGCCTCCATGATGACATCTGGGTCCTCCACAGTACAATTTGCCAACTGCCTCTAACAGCATAACACATACATTTTTTTTTTTCCGTAATCAGAAGTCCCCATAAAGTGTGCTTCCCCCTGAATCTGACACCCCTGATATCACCCCTACTGCTGCTATAAATAAGAACATAAGAACATAAGAAATTTACAAACGAGAGGAGGCCATTCGGCCCATCAAGCTCGTTTGGGGAGAAC
>JAABNY020000082.1:24310083-24320661 GCA_015164015.2 Brevimyrus niger | reverse complement strand
AGGCCCCGGGGCAGACCCAGGACTCACTGGAGGGATTATATCTCTCGGCTGGCCTGGGAACGCCTTGGCGTCCCCCCGAGGAGCTTGTAGAGGTAGCTGGGGAGAGGAAGGTCTGGGTATCTCTCCTGAGGCTGCTGCCCCTCGACCCGAACCCCGGAAAAGTGGAAGGTAATGGATGGATGGAGAAATAAATCATTTGAAAATATATAATTAAATAATAAATAAATAATAATATAAATATATTTTTTAAAATTAATAAATCATTTAGATTTTTTTTTAATAAATCATTTTAAAATATATACTTTTAAAATAATAAGACTAAAAATACTCTCACAACGTCACTAGGCGTGACGTCACGTCGTACCAGCCTATCCACGCCCCAACTCCACCCCCCACCACCCAGTGACCTTTTGACCTTTAGGTCATTAATCTTTTTGAAAGAAGCGGTATTATCCATCTCTCTAATATTATTTGTTTTGCAGAAGTAGTTTTCCAGGACATTTTACTTTTTCTTTCCATCTGTTTTCTGTGCCTGGAAAACTGGTTGACTATTTTCCAGGTTTTCCAGGATGAGTGGGTACACCCTGATAATATCTGAACAATGTATTTCAGCACCAAACATAATTTTACTTAAACAGAATTACCAATCTAGATTCAACACTAGTCTTTAGAACTGCTGTGGTGCCACATGAACTTGGTAAAGTTTATACTTCCTAGTGGATGCCCCATTTATGTGAGCAGTTTGTAAGGCACTAATCCACGCCCCTTGACAATTTGTTTGATTTCCTCACCTGAAGGGGGCGCTCACTCAGGAACTGTGTGTCGGAGCCAGGCTGCGTGAGCTGTGGTCCCAGTGTAATAACAGTTGCGGCTCCTGATGCTGATTACATTTCTGTCTTTCCAAATAAGGGTGAAACAGTGAGAACGCAGAGGTCCTCCAATCCTTCGGCCATTTTTCAGAGCAGCTCTGTGATGGTGCCCTCCACTGGAGCAACAGGGGAAGCGCAGCAGCCCCGTCCCTGCCTTCGATGCAAGCAGGAGGGTGTTACTCTGTACAGAACACCTGCATGTCAGTGACATTCCGATGCTCTTGTCCCTGTGATTTAAATTCTTGCTGGGCATGCAGTTTAGGACTCAGTGTGAGGTTCAGCAGTTTACAGTTGTTAGCACAAACTGATCTGACCAGCAAAGTGTTTATTCATGGTCTCCGTATTTATTCTGTTTTTTTTTTCAGTTTCTGGAGAGTATCAATTGTTTCACCTTTTTGTATGTTGTCAATGTTTGAAAAAGGTCCAAAAGGAAAATATAATTATTACTTATTTCTCTAAGTACTAATAAAAAAGGTTTCTAAAAAAAAATATTTTTTCTCAGTTTTGAAGATTGGGATTAGGAACCATTGGCCATGTTTGTTAGGGGGAAGGCACCACACAGAAACAGGGGGGGTGTTTCATAAGACCATCGTGAGACAGATTCTCTCTGCCGCAGAATGGCTCACCCTGCACTCGTCTTGAGGGGGCTGTAGTTGAGATGGATGGTCACCTGTCCTTTGCCCCAGTGGTATCATCCTGTGTTGTTGAAATTCTTTGGAAGTTTGGGGTAACAAAACTGACTGTCTGAAATCTGTTCGACAATGCTGAAAACAATCACGCTATTACTAAACCACAGATGGAACATTCCAGGGTCCCTGTCTCCAGTCATGTGACTCAGTGTTACCATAACAACCAGCTGAGCTGGTCCTTGGTTTTCACACTGCACTGTGTGGGCAGCAACAACATAATGCTTTTGGGCTCAGGGCTACTTGGAGGTCTTCAGGCAGGTAACATCACTGGTGACCTGGAGGGACAGGACAACAGAGACAGTCAAGAAAAACTGAAAGACAGTGACACGTAGACAGACAGACAGTGACAGGTAGACAGACAGACGTGGACAGAAAGAGAGACAGGTAAACAGACAGGGAGGTGGATAGACAGACACATCCTGTGTGGATATTCATGCTCTGTCTCTGCTTAAAAAAAGCATTGTGGCATTGAGGCCTCTAGGGGGCAGTGGCACACCAGCAGAGTGTAATGGGAAGGCCCAAATATAATATGGATGGTCATGTACCAGCAGAAGCCTCTGGCATCATAATGCTAGGACTGTCGGAGCAGATGCAGTTTAGATCACGTGAACGTGAAGTGGTGTACCTGCCAGGGTGGTTTAGGAAGACACTCAGCATGTTTTCCTCACCTGCAAGCTACATTCATCCCTCCTAGATCATGTGGCACCATTCCCCCCAGCAAAATCACAGCGCGCACGCACACACACACACACACACACACACAAAACACCCACGCTCTTCTATTGTTAATCCTAAACACAAACTAGCTGGCAGTGCAAACCCTGTACTGCTGCCAGATGGCGCTATACTTGTCCTCAGCCAATTATTAATCTCAGGTTCTCAAGCAAAGTGGTTTTACATGTTGGATATAGACATGAACTCCTCAACAGGGACCTGATTACCGGGACAGACACTGTGTACTTTGAAAGGTAATCATGCTGCATGTCATGCTCTTGCTGTATTTTATCTTCAGAGAAAAAGTGTGCATGTTTAATTGATAATTTAATTTTATTAATACCTTATTGATCCACGGACGTGCTGAAGCTGGGTTCGAACTGGCGACCTTCTGACCTTTCACTGTGACATTGCAGCTTTGCTTCTTCATGGTCCAGTCAAGGAACAGGAGAGATTGGAAAACAGGCCTTCGGAACTGCTGTGTTTTTCTCTGAGCAGCAGAAACAAAACACAATGGTAGGAGCTGATGCTGCACTGAGAGGAGCCTCATTTGAGGATCCCACTCATCTCAGCTTTATAATCACAGAACTAAACTCACAGGCAATCAAAAAATGCATAAAGCTTATCTGGGTAGTAAATGTATATTAGGTAATATTAACATTCAAACACATGTAGAATAAGAGTAACACAACAAAAACTAACAAGAATTTCTTCTGTTCTCCAAAAAGTTACTGATATCATGTTGGATGGCTAGATAAACACCACTTTGGTTCCCACACCTCTCCTAAGGGCACCCCAACCATTCCATGTTAAACTTCAAACCCAGCTCAATTAATTAACTTAATTAGTTAAATAATGAGTCAAAAAAGACATGGGTATATCACATCGGTTACTGCAAATACCAGGGTGATTTTGAAAGCTGACACACTTTGACATACATAATATCATGGTTTAACACCAAAAAGATCATTTAAACCTCATTTTCTGCTAAAGATTTTCCACAGTACTATGGATTAGTAAGTATGATGTGCATTCCACACAAGGACAGTTTGCATCGCATCCATCCAGCCCCCTATGTGACCCATTTACCGTGGTATGTCCTGAGGGATTTTGGGTGGCTGGGTCTTTTCCTGACTGGGGGGCAGGAGCAGCAGTGAGCCCTGGGGCATGAAAGGGAAACACTGTGATGCTATGCTTGATGCATGTTTGGCATTTCGTAGCACCCTGCTAGACCTGCAGAACATGCTGCAAACACAGATGAGCGATGAGCACATTCGGTAAACAGCTTCTCCGCTGGACCGACCCGTCCCAGCAGGCGACGCCGCCCCCCCATAGCAGCTGCCGGGTCATCCTCTGGGCTGCCAGGATCAGCATGTCCCATCTGAATTAGGTGGCTGGCTGTAGGAGCAACAAGGCTTAGCTTTGGATGGATATAGTGTCCTACTTTGTCATGTACTAGAAAATCCCATTACTGTATGTCATGCAATACAGTCCCGCTGTGTCATGTGAGAGTCCCGCTGTGTCATGTGAGAGTCCCACTGGGACATGCGACACAGTTCATGTACCACTGTATCATGCAATACAGTCCCGCTCTGACATGCGTCAGTCCTGCTGTGTCATGTGAGAGTGCCCCTATGACATGTGATACAGTCCCACTGTGACATGCGACACAGTTCATGTACCACTGATTCATGCAATACAGTCCCACTGTGTCATGTGTCAGTCCCGCTGTGTCATGTGAGAGTCCCCCTGTGACATGTGACACAGTCCCGCCGTGTCATGTACCACTGTATCATGCAATACACTCCCACTGTGTCGTGATAATGCACATTCCTGCCTGGATGGATCGCTCCAAGCTCCCAAGGGGCAGTTTAATCGCACAGGGTTACACCTCATTAAAACATAACAGCCTATCCCCTGCAGGCTGGAAAAAACACCCCCACAGCTGAGGGCTCTCAGGCCTGGAGTGGCCAGTTGGGATACTCAGGAGACTTCCTGCTGGGCTGCTTAGCTGCTGTGTTATTCAGATGCAAGTTTAAGGTTAAAATTGAGCTGGTCAGAAAAAAAAAATGTTTAAAGTTCTACCACAACATTTCAGAATGTTAACCAATGAGTTCTCTTGCACAGTGCACAAACACACACACACATGCACTCATACACAAACCATGATTGTTCTGCATAGGGTAATACGCGAATACACAGTATGCACGTCTGTGTGATCACTTGCCATTTAGAACCCAGTGAGTACAATATGATTCATTTAATTTTAAAAAGCCATCATCAAAATAAGTCTGGGCTCTACTCACTAAATCAGAAACTTAATTAATTCATAAACTATTAATTCAGTTTGGTGCATGTGAAAGCATCCCTCATATACTGGCTAGGGTGCTCGTCTATATGAACGAGGGTCCTGTGCATGTGAGGACTGGGTGGCCCCCACTCCAAGCCTAAGTGTGGCTGTTTCACAGAAGCATTTCCCCTGACCTACTTTCCGGATGATGTCAGCTTTTCCGTGGATACTGTACAGAATTGCGGTGGGGGCGGGGAGTAGGGGGGGGCGTGTTCACGTGGCAGCAGATCCAGAATCCTCCCGCCTTTCGAAAGCCAGCGCCTCACATTCCTGCTTGTCAGTGAACAAGTTCAGCAAACTTCAGCTGGTTTGGACCGAAAGTGGAAGCTGCCAGGAAACCAGCGAAACCGCCGCTTGGAAGAGGAAGAGGCAGAGTCAGCAGCTGTGCAGACGTGGGGGCGGGTGGGGGGGGCGGAGGAATGCTGGAAAACACATCAACTGTTAAAACCCCGCTCTGCTACGCCACTGATGCAAAAACTACAGGGAGATGTAAGAGAATGACACATCTACAATCAACACACAGTAAATAGAGCCACACATTTAAGGAGACAGTGCTTTGTGCTTTTATCACGAATATAGTTACGCGTACATGAGCAGCAAGGCGACCAAGAGCATCAGTTCGGAGTGACTTGGCAGCTTGGCTGCTCCTCCCCCAGGTCTGAAGAGCAGGACCATCTGTCAGCGATCAGAAAGGGAGGCCTAAGCAGCCATCGCTGACAGTGAAAAGCGAGCACCTATAAGAGCGCAGTGACACGACCATGTCACCTGCTATAGGTAGTGATGGTGACATTAAACATTCTGACCCTGGACTGCAGTACCACTGGCGCCAGTCAGGGTACCGTCAGGTGATGGACCCTAAAGATGCCTCATTTGTATATGGAAAGCAGTGCTTCATGTCACAAAGAGTGTATCACGCAGGGAGTCTCAAGCTCATTGTGTCAGTCTAGGAGTCCATGGAGGGGGGCACAGCTGTCCTACGGGTCGGATGGTCAGAAAAGCTCAGTCACGGCACACATACACGGGCAAGCTTCGGTCACCGAAATTGAACACACTCATGACACGGAAGGCCCAATTTCATCCAGTAGACCTCCATTGGGTAGGAGCAGAAGATGGACCCGGTGAGGCCAGCAGACATGTACTGTAGATGGGGCTGCTGAGGGACACAGAAGTGATGCAGCACTGGGTAACAGGACACACCAGGAAGTAGAGCGTTAGATACTGGGGATGGAGACAGCATCTCACACCAGGAAGCAGAGCGTTAGATTTGGATGACAGAGAGGGCATCTCACACCAGGAAGTAGAGCATTAGATCCGGGTACCAGAGACAGCATCTCACACCAGGAAGCAGAGCGTTAGATTTGGATGACAGAGAGGGCATCTCACACCAGGAAGTAGAGCATTAGATCCGGGTACCAGAGACAGCATCTCACACCAGGAAGTAGAGCATTAGATCCGGGTACCAGATAGGGCATCTCACACCAGATAGTAGAGTGTTAGTGCCAGTGACTTCATCACTCAATTATGTAATCACTGTCTTTTTTAACTAATGGCAGTCACTGAATTTTGCATTTCTTTCCTGGGTTCCATGGCTCACCTCATTCAGCAACATGAAGGATCCTTAAGGCCTCTCATTCTATACAGAACCTTGACAATTTCAAACCCCACCCCACGCCATCCCGATCGGCCTGGCCCCCCAATCTGGGGGATATTGCACCTACAGCTGGGAAGTATCTGCATTGGCATCCCCTTCTACTCTTTTTCAGCTGCTCTGTGGCAAGGAGTCTGTTTCTGTTTTAGCCACCATCTAGCTCCCTGCTAACAGCTCAGACAGAAGAGGACAGCTATGCTCCAGCATCCGGGGTGGGGGTGGGCAGGGAGAAGTTAATCAGTGAAGTTCGACGGAGGCAGGGAGAGCATGGCAGGGAGGGAGAAGGGTTCTCCTTGGTAACCATCAACAGACCAAACATGAATAACCTCTTTACATTATGGTGATAAGTGAAAATCCACCATGATAGAATCAGTGTAAGTAACATGAGTCACTACACTGTATATGAACAGGCAGAGTGGAGGGAGTACACAGAAATTCCACACATATCATGGGACTTTTTCCAGCAGTAAATTGGCCAGAGGCATAGCAGTACTATACAGCATCCTGAGGTAAATCGGTACATCTGGTCTGCCATGCTCATTCAAGTCACTTTTCCTGTGTTATAGTATCCAACTGGCTGCCTATCTTACTGGAACACGAACCATCAGCTAATGGCGTATGACCTCACTCACTTTGCCTCAGGCCACTCCCACTCCCCCTCTGTTTGCCCACAGCATAAGCCTTGATGTCTTCACCCCCCTTTCCCCCAGTTCACCAGACACCAGAATGTCATTCCTGAGGGCACATACCGTGTACTCAGAGTTGTAAAGCTCTGGTAGCTTGGTCAGGGATGTCCACTTGCTGGTGACGGGTTTGAAGTACTCTGTGTAGGGCAGGCTGATGTAGAGCTGGGGACACTGAAATCACCAGTCTGGATACCTGGTGATGACCCAATCTGAGCAGGTCAACACCACCCATCCAAATACAAACAGAAATACCTTCCATGTGCAACACCTGATTGGCTCTGAGCTCTGACCAATGACAGCACTACTCCCAGATGACACGTATGGTGACATAGGTAGGGTGGCTGGGGGTCTGTTGGCAGTATGTACCCAGGCAGAGCAGCAGCATGTGCCTCCCTACCCACTCAGTTATTCCTGTTCTCTGACAGTCACGTTCCATTGGACTCAGTGGCTGCAAGGACCAAGTATTTCACACTTATCTATGAACTGCAGCACAGATGACCTGCGGTGACCTCTGGCATAAAGGGCTTTTCGGGTTGACGGCCTGCTTCCTGTGCACGCTCTCCTCTACCTTTCTGATCTCTGCTTTCACTTCTTTTCGCTTATTCTCTCCCACTGTCTCTCTCCCCTCTTCTGGCGCGACATTAATCTGTATCCAGGCAAAACCTCAGGCCCAGAACTGGAAGGGACCAGCAGTTTATAGAAATGCAAACATGCAAAGCTAAATCCTGCTCAGTGGACCCAGCGAACAGCCGGCTACTCCGAGATCTCTGCACATTGGACCTGAAATGCTAAACCAGGCTTATGACCCCCCCCCTCCCCCCACCACCAAAAAAATCTCTCTCTCTCTGTCTCTCTGTCTTAGTCTGAATGGTGCACAGGAATGTCAGCTGCCAATGACATCAGCACCACAGTCGTTTAACCATCACTAAACCACCCAAGCATCTGTAAAGTAACCCACAAACCTCAAAACACAACGGAACACAACAGAAACAGTTTCCCACCCAGCAGGCAGACGGCGTGCCAAACTCTCCTCATTCACGCTGACACACAGGTGATGGGGGAGGCTGCGTTTTAAGCCCAAAGCGGGGAAGCCCGTCCACAAGCGTACTGGGCTGGGGTTTCCAGAAAGTCAGGAGCCTCTAAGCAAACAGACTGGCAGGGCCTCTGAAGATCACGCTTACACCACATACACCGATACAACGTAAAAGGGTGCAGGACAAACCCAAAAGGCGCCTACAGCACCCCTGCTCAGATGAGACACAACAAAGTCCATTATCCCTCACGGTTCCCACTTAATCCTCATCTGTGTCAAAACAGAGTAAAGGCAGCTAAAAGATGATATTCAAAGAGCCATCAGCAACTGCTTGTGTTTTTATAAAACTATATGGAACTAATCAACTCAGAGCTTTCACAGAATGTGTTTTCAATGCCAATAAATCCATCCATCCATCCATCCATCCATCCATCCATCCATCCACTATGTCCGCTTGTCCTAGGTACATTCAAGAGGGTCCAGAGCCTAACCCAAAAGTGATGGGGAAAAGGAAGGAAATAACCAAGGATCCAGCGCCAACACATCACAGGTGCCTAGGAATCAGTCAGCTACCTGCGAGGGTGGGTGCAAGACAAAATCTTCTCATTGCCCAGCAGGTGGTAGGATTTGGGGGCGCCCTGGATGAGCTGGTGATACTCCGCCATCTGCACAAAGTAGCTGGGGTGCAGCACTGGCATGCGAACGTGATGCAGCGGCTCGGAGAGCGCTGGGCGCTGCTGCTCCATGTCATGGTACAGCCAGCACATCACCATCTCGAACAACATCTCCTCCTTGGGTACAGCCAGCTCCAATGCTCTTCCAGCTCCTCCCACCACAGGTCCAGGAACTCCTTGTGCTTGGCCATGTCTGGGAAGTTCTGCTCTGGTTGATCAGGTAGGTCCTGGCAAAATGCTGGGTGCCCAGGCAGTTGCCCTGGTCCAGCTGGTCCTCCAGGAACTTGGCGCAGCGTCCCGCAGCAGCCCCACCATGAAAATGCTGGAGGTCTCGAAGAGGAACTGCACATTTTCGGCAATAATGTGCGCCCGGCCAATGTAGATGTACTGCAGGTATGCCAAGAAGTAGGTGCTGCAGGTAGCAAGCATAGTGCGGTGGCAGGGAAACTCTCAGCCTTGCACGCACACAAACAGGAAGCAAACAGGCCACTCTCCTGGAACTTGGTAAACGTCTGCAAAATGACCTCAGCATGGAGGGGCCTCAAGTAGAAATCAAAGACATTGCAGCTCCTGAGTGCCTTGGAGTCCATCTTCAGCACTTTGTGCCTGACTGCCGGAGCTCCCTCTGAGGTGCCAGCCCCTCCAAGTTCAGCCCACCAGCACCATGCCTGCACAGGCTAATGTCACTTCCTTGTTTTCTGTGTGGAACAAAGGAGCACGCAGGTCAAGCCTGGTGCACACTGTAGAGTGGTGTGGAGAATGAGACACAGAACTAATTGGAAAGTCCGCATCCAACAGAGCAAGAGACAAACGGGAAACACGGGGACTACCTGTGGCTCTGAGGAGGCTGTTCCTTGCTGCAGGAAGCATGGTGTCTCTGCTAAATATGACTGCAGCTGGGGAAAATTAGATCAGAGCTCAGGGACCTAATGAGCTCTGAAGTATGTCTCCTTGACTGTTTCAAGTCTAATTGGAGCCATGATGTGCAGGAAGGGTTCTTATGGGGCTATAATTACAGTTCCAGTGCCAATAAATGTGAGTTGTTCTGTCTTAGAGGGACATAAACCCAATGGACAGGCAGCTCAAAGGAAAGCAGGCACATCAGGTTCCCAGGGAAATACACTGCAGACAGAGAGCAGCATGCAAACACAGCAGGCTGCAGACAAAGAGCAGCATGCAAACACAGCAGGCTGCAGACAGAGAGCAGCATGCAAACACAGCAGGCTGCAGACAGAGAGCAGCATGCAAATGCAGCTAGTGACTGTCATCTGTATTTTTATGCAAGATGGCATTTCATTTGTAATGTGAAAAGTGGTGGTTATATCATATAACACTGAACAAGAAATGCAATGGAATAAACACCATGGAAACAAAAGGAAAGGCATTCGCTCACACACATGGCAAAATTTAAAGAAAGGCAATATGGGTTTAAAGACCAGTTCAAGTTATTAATCAAATTACTTTGTTTAGTGTTTAACGGCAGGCGCAACACCACTGCTCCCCTGCTTAATTACAACATAACATTTTACAAAGGCCAACTCTTCACAAGGATAGAAAAAATCTGCCTGTGCTAGAACTTCTCCTGCTAAAAAGACACTTTTCTCTAAACCAAAATTTCTCATTAAAATAATACGAGTTCTGCCCACCTGACATACAGTGGTACCTCGGTTCTCGAATTTAATCCATTCCGGACTCAGGATCGAATCCTAAAAAGTTCGACTTCTGATCGAATTATTCCCATAAGAAATAATGGAAAACCAATTAATTGGTTCCCGCCCCCCAAAGTACACCAATATGTTTTTTTAGCATTTAAACACAGAATAAACAGGATAAAACAAGAAGGACCCCAGACGGGCGACGGGCAGCAGCCGGAGGGGCCGCAGGCGGGAGGGAGGCCGGAGCCGGAGGGAACCCC
>JAABNY020000082.1:24270691-24280979 GCA_015164015.2 Brevimyrus niger | reverse complement strand
ATCTGCTACACCACCCACCTCGGTGTCATCTGCAAATTTCACCAGTTTACTGTATATATTAATATCTATATCATTTACATAAATTAGGAACAATAGTGGTCCTAAAATCGAACCCTACGGTACTCCACTATGAACGCAGGCCCATTGTGACATTGAGCCTCTTAAAACTACTTGCTGCTTCCTATCTGTTAACCACTTATCAATCCAGGTCGCTACGGTATCTAAAATACCTGTCTTGTTTACATAAATGGCGCTCGTACGGAAGCACAAGTCTCCATTTAACTTTCATGGCGCAATTTCCATGTTTCACAGAGAAATACTGCATGCTAATTACAGTATGTTGGATTATGAGGATCTTATATCAACACTGCAAAGAAAGTCCGACAGCACTGCAGGCAGGCTTGTTGGCAACGTATTGCTGACCGAGTAAATGCATAAGTACATTTTCATGGTCATAAAACATGGTATAAAATATCTCACAACTGAGTATTAGACTATGAATTCTGAAAAGAATTGAAATACAGTGTAAATACAGAGGCTCACAATTCAGAAGTCACTTCTAATTTACTACTAAGTAATGTAATGGTCCCTAAAGTTCCATTACTGCGATACTATTTACTTACTCATAATGTAAACATAATGTTAATAACTTTACAGATCCAATTTGAAATGCAATTGCAGTGAAAAGCGTACGTGGCAGCAAGCCAAGATAAAATATAAAAGCATCATGTCAAGTGGTAGGGCTCTGTATTTATATTTCTACTCATTATGAGAGATTTGTTGTGTCTAGCTTCCACTTAGCCTGTTTCTATGTTTTACAGCTAATAAGAAAAAGGTGTCTGTTAAAATTACACTTAATAGAAGGTGAGCCATTGTTTAACAAACAAATGATTTATAACAGGACAAAACAGAAGCATATGTGTAGTGAGAAAAGGACTAGGAACCTCTGACCGCAGTTAAGTTAGCGTCATATTCCACATTCAGTGTTCTGGCTTTAATAACTTTTAATGGAAGTAAGGTGGGGGTGTTTGTAATGACAGAATTATGATGTCCAGTACACAGACATCGATGCACACTGATTATTTTTGCACTTCAAACCATTTCGTGATTTGTGCAAAATCGTGACTGTTGCACACCCCTTTGTTTCCCAGATTGCTTTACATACAAATTTTAATTTTTGAATGTTGGAATGTATCTGTATAATGTGCAATGGGACAATATATGAATGAGTTAAAAACTTTAAAACTAGACAAGACACATCCAGTGGAGTGTGCTTTGATCAGTGGACAACAGGGAACAATGCACACCCCTTGGGTTTTCAGAATAACTTTCTCTCTAACAGTTATTAATTAATACAGCCCTTTGCAATTTGCGCTAATGTCATATGGATCATCCAGGTACGCCGATATCATCTTTAGAGAAATTGTAGTTGCCTCGATTTAACCAAGAACAAAAACTGCTCAGAGCAAGGTTGAGACTTAGCGTAAATTGCCATAGCAGCATGCCTCGAGTAAAACCTACCCACCTTTCATAGTACGGGTTAATCGTGACGTTACACCACACGCCATCAAGTTATCCCGATAAGCCAGTAACCCCACTTCAAATGCAAACATAAGGTCAGCTACGACCACAAACATTGCCATCACACCACCTCAGCAGTAAACTAGTGTGACAGGCACCACAATGGCTACAGCAGACCTTACTGTCACCAACTTCGGCTCTCAAAGCTAGGGTGACCAGATAATCCATGTCAGGGAGGACATTTTGAGCTACATCGGGTTTTACAAACTCATTTCAAACTGAAAGGCTTCTGTGCTCGGCTAAATAGTTCAGCTCTTCTTGTGCTTTGACTGGTTTCTTTCCTTTTTCTGAAAGACTCATCCAGCTGTTTCACATTAGCATTAGTGACACATGCATGATTATAGGAGACTGACCAATCAGCATACAGCAAGAACTCAGTGCTTAAGTGAAATCTGGGTCCTTTTAATTGAAATGGTAATTTACAGTTCCTGTCCTATCTCAGAATGTCCTCCCTGACATGGATTATCTGGTCACCCTAGGTATTGGGGAACTATTCAGAAGTATGTTCACAGAGAGATAGAGCTAAAAGTTTCGCGTGTAGCAAGGATAAGACTGCATACATGATTCGGTTAGGCATTGCATCACATTTTAAGAAATTACTTATAAAAAATACAGGTATTGTATATTCAGGTAAAACTTGTTAAACTTCTTTCTTAAGATTTATTTTGGGACACGTTCAAACTTTTATCTCACGTTGCATCAACCAATAAATACCAATGGTTACCACCCATTACTCTGGACAGTTTATTGATGCACAGTGTAAGTTATTGTTACAAGTTACCTTGTGATGGGCTAGAGTTAAGGTAAAGACAAACGAAACGCAACTTGACACAACAAAAAAACTAATGATATTTAATGGCAATACTTAATAACAGTTAAACATTAATTTAATGAATATCTACCCCAAAAAAAGCCGCTGCTCAATTGTTGGTAGTAAAAAATATTGTGGAGGTAGTAAAAAAAGGTAGCAAAAGGTAGTAAATTCAACTGTAGGATTCCTGCATAAACCCTGTCATAGTTCGGTGCAATTTTGGTACAGCAGGAGAAACAGTTTTGAGATTATTACTAAAACTGCAAATGAACACAATTAGAAATTATTATACACCAAACAAAAGGAAAAGTGTCTGTCGATTGGTATAATTGACAAAACCTAAAAGCTTATAAGGAACTACAACCTGTGTTCCCTGCTCTCTGAGTATGGATGCGTATCTGTAGCAGTAAACACTCCTATACTCTATAGGTATTTTTCAGCCCAGTTTGAATTTACTGGTATAAATGCTGTGGGGAGACTGAGTTGCCGAGGCAGTTTGCCTTGCTCTGGTAGTAAATACATTCACATGATGTCACCTCAAATGAACTGGCATGTTTGCTTGTGTTTTCAGCAGCATATCTGAGCTCAGTATAACAGTATTAACTTCTCCTTCTCCAGCGCTGATGTACTCTTTTGGAGAACCAGAATGTTGTCAAAGTGCCAATTATGACTCACTGTAACCAGCATTAGCCGTAACTCTCAGAAACAATTAACATAATGTTTTCATGTTGAAGAGCTACTTGTGAATTTAGGTTCCGCCCATGTCAGTAAATGTATTCGTTAATTTGTTTGTGCATACTGAACTGAAAATCATGCACAGGAACTGACATTTGTATTGCACAATGCTTTTCTCTGTTATTTTTAGTGTACATTTTTAATAGAATAATGTTATTATGAATTTAACATTTTTATGCTTATATTTTGGTTACTTTAATGCCAGATATGAGAGATTTTACAGTTTGGTGGTTTTCAAAAACCCTTCTGGCTCTCTATTACGCACACAGACAGACATGTATATAGAGGTGAGTGAAAGGCATAACAGGGGCCTCGTAGTGAGAGGATATCTCTGTCAGTCATGTGATTTAAACCAGCAACCTTCCAGGTCACTGGCACTGATCCCTAACCTGCTGATGGTGACATGCAGACTCCCCATAATACACACTCTGTTATTGTTAAATGGGCGAGGGGGCATTTACCCTCATTATGACCGTGACAATATCTTGGCCTGCCAACCTGCCATCTCACCCGTCGGCCCCATTGCCAGCAGGAGACGCCATCCGCAGGAGGAGATGTAAGGTGGCCTTCAGCTATGCCCCTCAGAATGAGGACGAGCTGGAGCTGAAGATCGGGGATGTCATTGAGATTCTGGCCGAGGTGAGTTTGCTGGTTACTTGGTCACCCATGAAGGGAGTGGCCATGTGACTGTTTGTGAGGGGCGCATGTAAATAAGAGGGTGTGACCACATGACTGTGTGGGAGACGTGCATGTTAACAAGAGGGAGTGGCCATGTGACTGTTTGGGAGGGGCACATGTTAATAAGAGGGAGTGGTCACATGACTGTTTGGGAGGGGCACATGTTAATAAGAGGGTGTGGTCATATGACTGGGAGGGACATATGTTAATGAGGGTGTGGCCACGTGACTGTTTGGGAGGGGCACATGTTAATAAGAGGGAGTGGCCACGTGACTGTTTGGGAGGGGCACATGTTAATGAGGGTCTGGCCACATGTGTGTGCATTAACGAGGGCCTGGCTGTTTGCCTGTGCATGAGGTACATGTATTAATAAGAGGGTGTGGCTGTGTGCCTGTTTGACCACAGGTGGAGGAGGGCTGGTGGGAAGGCACTCTCCATGGAAAGGTTGGCATGTTCCCCTCTAACTTCACCAAGCTCTTGCTGGAGGAGGCTGAGGACCTGCCCACTCCCCAGGAGGACAGCCGCAGTGGCCGCACCAGTGAGTCCCACTGCTCTCATGGGGTCCGTTCCCCTGCTAACGCCTTACGTAAGAGACTAAGGCAGATACGGGGAGCAGCCTACTGGGCAATGGCGGCACCGTGGTAACGCTCTCTGAACCTGGCAGGCATGAAGGACAGCACAGGCTCGGAGAGCGATGGCGGTGACTCAGGCAGCGTGCGCTCCGACACGGGCAGCGTGGCGTCCGGCAGCGGTGGGATCCAGCCCAAGAAGGTCCGTGGTGTTGGCTTTGGGGACATCTTCAAAGACCAGGCCATCAAGCTGCGACCGCGCTCCATGGATGTGGACAGCGAGCTGGAGAAGGTCAGCAGCCCTCCATGCTCTCGCTGCAGCCCAGCGTCCTGCTGTGATTGAGAGTCATGGAGAGTGACGGGGTGATGGGGGTGACAAGGAGAGTGAAAGGGAGTGATAGAAAATCATTGTGAGTAGTGACAGGGTGTGACAGAGTGATGGAGTGACAAGGAGAGTGAAAGGGAGTGATAGAAAATCATTGTGAGTAGTGACAGGGTGTGACAGAGTGATGGGGAGTGATAGAGAGTAATAGAGCGGTGGGGTGCGACAGTGACAAGGTGTGATGAGGAGTGACAGAGAGTGACAAGTGATGGAGAGTGGCTGAGAATGACGCTGAGTGACGCTGAGTGACAGCATGATGGGCCGTGTGCCGTGACGACAGCCGCCGGCCTCTCTTGTCGCTGCTGGATTTACATTGAGATGTAAAGATGCTGCATTTGCATGGCGGGGCGAGCCGAGTCTGCTGGAGGAATGGGAGTAAGAAACATCTCTCCGTCTATCTGTCTCTCTATCTTTCTGTCTCTGTCTGTCTTTCTGTTTCTCTATACCCTGATCTTTCTGGATTTTGGCTCTCTGTAAGTGCTGTATCTTTTCACCCGTTTTACTGCTGAAGACTCTGCTCCTGTGTCTCTGCTCTCTGTTGCTGCCGCTTCAGCTTCCCTCCCTGTTTCCGGATCTCTGATAAATACACTGCCTGTGTCTCTGTGTTCGGCTTAAAGGGGCCCAGGAGGCTCAGCAGGTTGTGGAGCTGGGATGTCTTGCATGTGGGTTCTGTGTCGCTGCTTCTTCCTGCCCCTGTGCCGCCTCCCCGCTGCGTCTTGCTGGTGTGTGCCTGGGCTGCTGACCGTGTGCCACTTCTGGATCTTTATGTCTGTCTGGCTGTCCCCCTCCCCACAGCAGGCCGTGAAGAAAGCTCCTCCCCCTGCAGGTGGCCAGGACGCCGTGAAGTCTGATCCTGATGCCAAGGCTAAAGGTTAGCAGTCTTATGTCCTCACACTGAGGGCCATGCTGGGGTGGGTTTAGGGGGGCAATGCTGGGTTGGGGGGATGCTGGGCTGTGTTTTGATTGGACGGCTGTGTTTTGGGGCCCGGCTTGGTGATTTTGAGCTGCTCCCATCTCCTCTCCGCAGCAAAGGAGTTCTGCAAAGTGCTGTTTCCATACGAAGCACAGAACGAAGACGAGTTGTCTATCAAGGAGGGCGACATCGTGGTCATCATCACCAAGGTGAGTGCCAGGTCAAGTCTCAAGGCTGTGGCCTGTGACCCCTGACTTCTGATCTGTGACCCCTGACCCCACAGGAGTGTGCGGACACCGGCTGGTGGCTCGGCGAGCTGAATGGCAAACAAGGCGTGTTCCCAGACAACTTTGTCAAGCTCTTAGTCCCAGAGGTGGAGAAGGAGGTAGGCTGCCCCAGCACCAGGTCTCAGCAGCTCTCTGTCACCCCCTGGAGGCTTCCTGAAGATTAACCTCTCCCTGTCTTCACAGAGGCCTAAGAAACCACCCCCTCCGGCTGCCCCCTCGGCCAAACAGAATGCAGGTAATGGCCTTTTCAATGCTCCTCTTCCCCCAATGTCTCTCTCCCTGTCGTGTCTCTCTCCCTTCCCTGTCAGTGTTATTCCCAGGTGTCTTGATCAAAAGTGTGTTCCCTGAGCATTCCTGAGGGAATCAGCCCTGGTGTGTCAGGTGCATACTCGTGTGTTTGCCGTGTGTGTGAGTCAGGGCACTCCGATGCCGGCTGCCCACGTGCCCTGTGGCTGCTAGGAATGGGCGCCACGGCTGCCAGGTTGAAGCCAGTGTTGAGCTTTCACCCCTTTATGTCCTCAGAGAGGAAGCCAGACAGCAAGCCGGATGGCAAAACAGACATGAAGAAGGTCCCCCCCGAGCGGCCCGAGTGCCTGCCCCAGCGGGGGGAGGACAGAGGTAGGCATTGGCCCGCTCTGCCCTCCTCTGTCCCTCTTCAGGCGGTGCAGGCCCCAGTGACACACTCCCTTCCTGTATGCATGTGCCAGGTGACGAGGTGAAGGGGGTGGAAATCCCGAAGCCGGCCCTCCCTGGGATCCCCCCGAAGAAGCCCCTGCCCCCCAAGGCCACAAACTCTCTGGGACGTCCCCCCCCTGCCTCCTCCGGGCCCAGGAGGCCAGAGCGACCCGAGAGGCCAGCTGTGCCCAGCACCCAGTGAGTGAGCGAGAGCGGGACAAACAGACAGTCACAGAGAGAGAGAGAGAGAGTCACAGTCAGAGACAGACAGACAGAGATAGAGATACTCAGAGAGAGTCACAGACAGACAGAGAGACACTCAGAGAGGGAGTCACAGGCAGGGAGACATTCGAGAGAAAGAGAGTCACAGCCAGAGAGAGAGGCGGAACCTCACAGACCTAAAGAGACAAAGATACAGAGAGGGGCAGAGGGCGCTTTACATACCAGGTACCGTTCTTTTGGTATTTCAAGCAGTTCGTTTTCGAGTGACATTAAAACTGGTATCAGCACCGAATGACATCACAACGTGAGGCAGGGTATTTTATACCAAAATCGAAAAATGGCTGTAGTATATTACAGCGCTGGATGATGTGCGATATTAATACCGACATCGCATGTTATGCACATGCAGTTCTAACATCATAAGGACCCCATAAGCTCGTTTGAGATCAGGCTTTTTCATACCTTCATACAGTATGGACATTGTATCGCAGGGGGGGGTTACGTTTCTCTAACATTTTTACTTTTTCAGCAGAAACAAAATATGGTATATGTTTAAAAATTCAGTGTAAAGTTTACTGCCGCTGCTTTTGCATGAGCTCTGCATGTGCTTTCTGAACCATTCATGATCATTTTCATTCTTGCAGTTTAAATTACTCACATGGGTTTGAGAGAAATTTATTTTGATCCCCTTGGCAAAATCCCAGTATTTATTACAACAAAACCACATGCCAATATTTGATTTTTTTTTTCATTAGCGTGCAGCTCTGTTACAGTGCTTTGAAAAGTATACATAATCCTTAAACATTTTGTCACATTACAGCCACAAACTTAAATGTATTTTATTGGGATTTTATGTGATAGACCAACACAAAGTAGCACATATTTTTAAGTGGACAAAAAAATGATACATAAATTGAGTAAATTGATTCCACCTGTGTGTAATTTATTCTCAGTATAAATATAAACATTCTGTGAAGGACTGAATCTATTGACAATTTCAAAATACAATACAGCAGTTTCGAACGCATTTCAAATTACAGTACTGTACAAATTAAATTACTGAACTGTGTATAATTCAAATACACTATACTGTACATAAATATTCAATTCAGTTTTATTAACACAGTGCATTTTCACAACATAACATTTTCTCAAAGTGCAAGTTGTAGTTTCGCTGCTGCATCTCAGTGACTCTTTTTTTTTAGCTGTTTCTCATAAGCTTTGATGAGTGTATATTTGTCATTGAGGGAAAATGCCTCTCTTTTACCCGTGATGTTTTCTATGCATGCAACATTAGCCTCAGGTAGCTAGCCAGAAGCAGACGGGTTACCGCAAGACAAAGCTAGGCTTTATTATCAAATAAAGTAAAAAAGAAAGAAAAGGTCCATATAAGCAGTTGATCAGTATATCTGCGACCACAATAAGCTGTTTTGTGTTTTTTAACTTCTTGTCATGCCATCCAGATCTGCTTCCGGTTCTCACTCCCAGATCACAAATAAAGCTTGGGTCTCTTCCATTGTCTATGCATTATTATTACTTCTTTTTTTGCTTAGTTTATTGTTGTTTTCTGAGCTTGTAACTGTTTTCAAGACAGCAATATTGTTGTGCTTAGACTGGGATCTGGTGCAGTGAAAAAGTGCCCAGAGAGTCACAGGGCCCTTTTCCACCGCACCAAGTACTGTACTTTTGGTACTTTCCCTTTTCCATTACCTTCCAGTCAAGTACCAGTACCTAAAGTTCCAAACCAACTGAGGTACTTCTTTCCTATTTCAGTACTTTGGGGTGGGACTTGAAAGCACTTTCTTTGCCGATTGGTTATGCAAATAGCCTTTCTCTGAAACCATACAATTGCAATCTTGAAAAAAGTTACCAACTCAGAAAACAATGATAAACTAATAATGTCAATAAGTAATAATACAGCATGGTATTGGAAAATCTCTAAATATAGTAATATTATTTTGTTGTAAATATTGGGGTATTTATAAAGCAAAAAGGATTTTAACATAAATCCTTAATCCATAAGTCTAGGAGAAATTTCAGCAGCCACAATAATATGATTCCGACTGTCTCAGAACGTATGCGGCACCCATGCAAACGCAGTGACGGTAAACTTTAAACTGATATTTAAACATATATTAGATCATTTATTAAATGAATTATCATTATAATTGCAAAACTAACTAAGGTTTTTTCCTATAACACTGTAAAAATGTTTTAGCAGTATGAAGGTATGAAAAAGCCTGATCTTAAACATGCAATCTCAGTTTTAATGTTGCACATTGTCCAGTTCTATCATATACTACAGCCATTTTTCAAATTCAGGACAAATTACTCTGCCTTGCATTGTGATGTCATTCAGCACCCGTACCAGTTTTTACACCAGTGGAAAAGCAACACCTTGAAGTATCGAACTTTGGGTTCTTTCTCAAAGTACCAAACACATGGTACCTGGTGCCGTGGAAAAGTACCCATAGATTGAGGGGGGGAGGGGGGAGTGAAAGTCACAGTCAGTCAGACATAGTCATAGACAGTCACAGACACACAGTTAAACACATGTATGAAAACACATCTGAACACATCACATTACACGCCCACACTGTGGTTTCCTGCATATTCTTGCCTGATCCTGCATTCCCTGCCTGATTTCTGACCTTCCCTGCAGAAACGACAGCTCCAAATCAGAGGGCGGGACCCCAGCATCAGATCGGGGGTCCTCAGACAGGTCTACTGACATAGGTGAGCTGTCTGTGGGCTGCCTGACATTTTTGGGGCTAACACACTGTGGTTGGGGTGGTGTATTGTCAGGATGTGTTGTACTCTCATCATGCCTTACAGATCAGTTCAGAAAAACAAAAGGTCTCTGGAAAGATGCCTGTTTCTCTCTCTCCCACTCTCTGCTCCCCCACCCTGTCCCTGGTTGAAACTGGTACCGTGGTCACACCCTGAAGATGTGGAAGACCTTGACTCCATAGTGTCATCAACGGAGCGGCTGAACCACCCAACTGCATCTCGACCGCGCATGATAGACCGTCGTCCACGCTCACAGATCTTCACCTCTGTGAGTAGGCCTGACCAGTAGGGGACACTGTAATTCAGCCCAGGGTTGTTGTCATTCATGAAAACTAACAAGATGACGAAAACGAAATGGGAAAATATATTTTCAGTAGTTTGGGGTCACTTTGAAATGTCCTTGTTTTCCATGAAAACATTAATCAAATTAGTTTGAATAGGAAATATAGCTAAATAAATAGGAAATAGTCATTGACAAAGTTAGAAATAAACATCCATCCATCCATCCATCCATCCATTATCTCCCGCTTATCCGAGGTCGGGTCGCGGGGGCAGCAGTCTCAAGAGCGAAACCCAGACTTCCCTCTCCCCAGCCACTTCCTCCAGCTCCTCTGGGGGAATCCCGAGGCGTTCCCAGGCCAGCCG
>JAABNY020000082.1:24213694-24232489 GCA_015164015.2 Brevimyrus niger | reverse complement strand
TTGCTTCCGGGATAGGCTCCGGACCACCCGCGACCCAGTAGGATAAGCGGTTTGGAAAATGGATGGATGGATGGATGGATTAAAATTAGGAGGCCACCTTGGTGAGGATCGATAGTTTGGTCTGGCCAAACACAATGACATGGTGAAGAAAAGCCATGAGATTCTAAAAAGTACTGTGACTGAGCTTCCTAATTAGTCTGTTTCCTTAAATGCCACTTTCCCAGAAGCCCACAGCATTGTGAAGTACACTGGCTGCTACTGACAGATAAATCATACTCAGTAACTTGATACACATGTTAAAAGATGATCTCCTGAAGAAGTAGAGTCTGCTCTAGCTTTTTTGTACAGCACCTCTGTGTTGCCTGCCTAGTCTGCTATTCTGGTGGACCCTCATGTACCTGTAGGACTCATGGTTATTTTTTTTGTTTTTCCTGTCCAGACATACATGTTTTGAACCTCTTACTGCTACTAAAAGTATCTATTTTGCTATGTGACAGAAGTAATATAAGTGCATTGTAGTAGTACCAATACAAAGGTGAATTATCCTGCAATGAATCCTAAATGTAGAGCACAGCTAGTCTGAAAGCGAATAGAATGACAAGTCACCTTTTCCCATAAACTGAGGTAATTCATCTCTCTTATATCTGTGAGATCAACAGCCTATTTATCACGCCTGTTAACAGAAAAAAATGTTGCTCAGAATAATATATAAAAATATTATCTCTCACTGATCCAGTTTTGAATTCCGCCTCTATTGATAATATACAAATATGTGCATATATGGCATTTTGGATTAACCATTCATTCACAGGTAATAAATACTCAGAAACGGTCCTAATCATTCTGGATGGCTTTTGTGTGCTTCATTCAGCTACAAAGCTATGTTGGTTGGAGCTTGAGCTCCTAAGTATCGCTTCTGCTTGTAAAGACTGTGTAGGAAGAACCCGAACAAACTACTAGGGGGTGTAATAATGCATCGCAGCATTTTATAAAGGAATCTGCAGAATAGTGGGGGAAAAATGTACAAAAAAAACTGCTTGACAACAGCAACAACATCTCCTTTTTGCTATTTGAGGTTGAGGGGATTACATTACCACAGTCTACATGCCATTGATCAGCTTAGAAAAGAAATACCACTGCATGCATTGGCACACACTGTACTACACTTACTGAGGTGCTGAAGGAATGGGGGCATAGGGCCACAGCAGGAATATACTAAGAGCTACTGTATGTTCTCATCCTGAGCGTAAAGTCAAGGTTGTTAACAGTGAATGCTGGCCAATAAGAAGGGCACACACTGGTACCATTCCAGTTTTTGATTTTCAATGATAAGATATTAAGACAGGCACCAACTGTAGCTGGAAGTGTGTCTGATATGTTAGTCTAGAGGTAACCTTCTCACCCAAACAGAACCTCCAGTATGTACTTCAGAAATTTACTGCATAAATGTGATGCGATGGGGACAAAAATCAGCTCCTTCAGAAAGAAGACTATGGTACTTTTGTGGAACTGAGTGAATTGTTCCTTTTAACTGTAGTCTCCCTGTAATGAAAGCATTTAGGTGCCTTAGGATCATGTTCACAAGTACAAATAAGAGAGAACTTGAGCTTGACACGCAGATTGGTTGGATGCTGTAGGGAAATGGGAGGTATTGAGGTCAGGCCCATGGTTTACTATTCAATCAATGTCCCCAACCTCAGTTACAGTCATGAGCTGTGAGTAATGACCATAAGAACAAGATGAAGTATAAGCAGCCAAAATGAGGTTTCCATAAGGGTTTCTGGGCTCACCCTCCATAACAGGGTGAGGAGTATTATGTTCCAGAGGGACCTCAAAATGCAGCTGCCTTCCTAGATTGAGAGGAACTGAGGTGGGACCAGTGTCTGATAAGGATGGCAGCTGGCAAAGGAACTGCCGGGTGCATGTCTCACTGGGTGGAGGCGCCAATGGAGATTCGGAACACCCCCAAGGGGTTATATCTTCTTGCTGAGTTGGGATTGCCTAGGGACCTTTGAAAGATTATACATAAAATTAATTACGCTGATAACTGATGTTATGGTGTGGTTATTGTTATTCATGCTTATCTTGCTGCTACCTAGTCAGTGTTTACTTTGACATTCAAGTTGTGGGTATTTATTGTAAATATGCTTATTAGAAAATATACAAATCAACACAACATTAATTCTGTCATTGAGTTCCTTATAACGAATTAATTCAATTAGAAAGTCACGGTGTTTGTAACACTGGAATACAGTGATTTTGGTGCCAACGATGTCTGAATGGTTCTATATTAAGTTTATGGTGCTGATTAAGAATATGAATTCGTTCTTCCCAGATTAGCACTAGAAATATTTAATAGTTAATGCAACACATATGAAAAGCATTTAGAATTACAAGAATATTTTTATTTTAGTTATGAGTAAACAGTCTAACATCATACAAAAAAGTATTTAAAAATATCTAACAGTGACAGGAAAAATGTATGTATAATTTGATTAAATAATGCATTATTATTTAATTATTAATTGTTATTAATGTAAAAAAAAGTACTGTACTGTGGTTGGTTGAAAAAGGCGACTAATGTCTACGAAGCGCAATACGACCTTTGTAAAAAAATAAAATAAGTAAAACATGAAACTGGCAACAATGGGCTCTAAAGCCATCAGTTCACATATCAAGGGAGAGAAACACAAGCGTTTTGTCGAAAGTGGGACAGCAATTGTACCCATTCAGTTCTTTGCCAGTCCTGCAAGTACAACCTCTACAGGTAGGCCTCCACCCGCTTTGTTAGTGTCTCTGGATCCCACGACAAGCAATGTCTTTATTGCCTAATAAAATAAAATTATAAAAAAAATAATAAATAAAAATAACAAAAAAGCAATGCCTTCAGTACATTCTATTCAACAGACACACTGAAATTAGATGTGCTATGGGCTTTGCAAACAATTAGCCAACATTACTCATATACATCCAATTATGAGATTGATACTGTGGCGAGCAATTTGCTGGGACACAGTTAGTAATTGAAAGAAGCCGTGGCCTATATACCCTTCACAACTCATTCAATCATCTCAGTGTGGATGGTGGAGAAAGTGCTCAAAGCTCTACATTTTCTTTTCCACTGTGCACCAACCAGAAAAGAGGACTTAAGAGCTGCAACATCATCCTCAAGATTCCCTCTACCTTTCTGTGGCCATCGATGGCTTGAAAATTTGCCAGCTGTCAAATGAGCATTGGAATTCTGGCCCTCTATTGTGAAATATGTGGACTTGCTGAAGTCAAAAAAGGTATATCTTTTTTTGACTGTATTCGTGAAGCGCAAATGGATCCCTCTCATCTGGCCAAACTACATTTTTTTCATGGCCCAATCACGAGCATTTCAACCATTTCTGGCTAAATACCAGATTGGTGTTCCCATGATGCCCTTCATTTGGAAGGACTGGGCAGATTTCATCTGGGTAAATATTTACCACCACAGTAACAACAGCAATAAATGAACATGCAAACATACACATGTGAACTTAACTCTAATTTTATTTTCAGACTCTCCTTCAACGCTTCATCATTTATTTCATTACCTAAGACACTGTTAAAGAGTCAAAAAACAGACCAAGAAGCTATTGCATTTGTTATCACACACAACACAAATTGGGGGAATGCATTATTTTCATGGATGTCCATTATCTCAAAAACTAGAACCAATTCAGCAAAAGTAATGTGATTTTTTAATTCAGCACCCTCAAAATATTCCTAAATCTATTCATAAAACCTTGGAACCTGGATTTTTTTTGTAGACCTGTGTAATTGGTGGTTTGTTCATTAATATATAGTGTGACTTACTTATTTGCTGTCCACCTTAAGACCCTTTAATCAGGAAAAAAGCTTCATTCATTCAAACCTCTGTAATAAATACCATCTCAGGCATGTGCTTAAAAAAACAACAGGTATAATATGCCATATGCAGTGAATGTTAACATACCCTGTAACTGCCAAGGGACTCCCCGCAGTAGTGGATGAACAGTGTACCCAAATGTCGTTTTTAAATTTGTATCTTATACATTTAAGTAACAATTTTCATCCTAGCAGCATTTAGCCATTTATTCTGCAAATATTTCACTGGAGCATTAAACAATGATACTACTGCTTAGAATCTTGGCTTTGGAGCAGCAATCTTAGTATTATACATAAAAAACATGCTTTAATAATCCATGTTTTGGCTGGAGTGCTGGCTCTGTGGCTATGGGTCAGTACTAGCAACTGGAAGGTTGCTGATTTAAATCCAGGGAATAGTGATTCCTCTCTATTGGGCCCTTAATCAAGGCCCTTAACCCACAATTGCTTCATTCTTTGTATGATGTTAAACTCCACACAGCCCTTTGAGAAGGTCCTCCAACTTCCAACAGGGGATAACTTGGGGTTCGTGGCAGGATTGGCACTCCAGCCACCAGAAAAAAAAAATCATACTGGTCCATTCGAACTAGTGTGGTGCTGAGGTCTCACCTGCACTCAAGTGGTGTGTCATTTGGTGGGTGCAGCAACACACTGTAATAAGTGCATGCTTCTTACCTCATGTTTCATACTGCTCCAAATCCTATAGTATCTTATGCATATCTACTTTTATTCTGACCTGTCCCCATTATGCAAGAGTTTCAAAGTGGTTTCAGTTTTCATTGTGCATTGGATCTTGAGTTAGGGTAGAAAAGGCACAGTTAAACATAACTTAACAAAAGACACCTGAAAGTTAGCTCAGAGAGGAACAGGAAGTTTGTTTGAGGCAGCATAGATTAATTGCAGTCCTGGCCCCTAACACCTGCCGCTGTGCTGTGAAAAGTTATTCTTCTGAAAATAAGTGCCCTTCTAATTATCTTGCTGCTGAAACATGTGTTCCTCTCAGTGCAATTAGACACAGAAGCCATGAATCAGCAGATTCCTAGCAAGGGGGTATAATTTGTTTTAATGTCTGTGGGTTTCGTGGCATATTCTGCTTTGCATCAGGATGATATTAAGGGCTATGGGAAGCGTAAAGGTAGCAGGCATGATTGGTTATGTTTTTCAGAACTTAAATGCATTTTATTAACTAAGGGTCACAATGGAGCTAGAATCAAAGAAATCTACTTTGCAAAAAAGGACAGCATATGAATTTACTTTTAGTTATTAGACTTTTATCTAAAGCAGAGGTTGACATTTCAAAGCGATACAATAAAAATCCACACAAAGATTTTGTTTCAACCAACAAGCTGAATATAGAGTCACAGAGAGTCACTCACCTGGTTTTGTTGCGTAAGAAATGACTCTCTTGCACAGATCAGTGTGAATGTGAAATGCCCATATAAAACCTGAAAACCATGCAGTATAAAGTGCACCAGAAAGTGGACAGAGTGCTTTTGGAAAGCAATAAGCAATGTGAATCCAAAGAGAAGTGAGTTCTCATTCTCTTGGCCCTTTCAAAGAGAAGTGAGTTTGGTTAATTTAAAAGGCACTGCGTGTGAAAACACCCAAAGCCATATTTCCAATTTATGGCGATTCCTTAAGGTACCAGCATTCTGGGACGCCATCTATAAGCTTTCGGGTGGTTCCCTGCTGGGCTCCTCAATGCTTATCATTTTTCCAGCATGCAGCGGCCTTCACAAACACAGGTCATTTTTTAACATTTGCTTGCTTGGTGACAGTTCATAAATGTAAATAAAGTGGGCTACTGATATTCTGAATGTCAGCTTCAGATCAGAGGTACAGATCAGGAACTCAAGAATGAGGACTTTGTGGAAAAGTTCAAATCATGGGGTAGATGGAGTTAGTCACACACAAAGGCCTGAAGAGTTTCTGGAAAGCTCTGCTGTACCTTCTTAGGATTATTTCCAAGTTACTGTAATTTTTCTAGGTCAGTTATATTACACGTTATGGAGGAATGAAAAAAGGTTGTATGAACCTTATCCCTTTTCCTCCAGTAAGGAGTTCCAGGAGACAGATTCTCCACTGATGGCAAACCCATAAGTTGTAATTCCTGCTAAATATCATATGTTGATTACTTGCTGTCTGATGCATGCTTAACACAGGGCCCATGACAGCTTGCTTTAGAGAACCTTAACACGGGACATTAAGGTAAAGCAACAAAAAGGCCCCCCTACTACTCAAAATTACTTTGTAGCAATACTAAGGAGAAAACTACTTTTAGTTTAAAAGGTGGTTGTATTTACAAGAAAAGCATATAATAGTCCACCATAGAGTGATGTATTGGATGACAACAAAAAATATTTTATAAGTGTTTCTGACCACCCACTGTGTGCTGTATTTTGGTCCTGCTGTGCTCAGTAGGTCAAATTAATTGAACATTTTAAGTGCTATTAAATAGAACATGCTGGTTAAGGCAGGAACATAGCTGAATGTTGTAAACATTTGGGGATTAGCCCAAACCATAGGGGTCTGCAGGCATGTCTCCCCAGGGAGGTTTTTTTCCTCATTTGTGGTAGGGTGACCAGATAATACATGTCAGGGAGGACACTTTCAGCTATGTCAGGTTTTACAAATTACTTTAGAACTGAAAGGCCCCTCTGCTCTGGATAATTAGTTCATTTGTTCTTGTGCTTTGATTGGTTTGTATCCTTGATTAAAAGACTCATTCAGTTGTTTCACATTAACATTAGTG
The DNA here is from genome assembly GCA_015164015.2 of Brevimyrus niger. Lineage (NCBI taxonomy): Eukaryota > Metazoa > Chordata > Actinopteri > Osteoglossiformes > Mormyridae > Brevimyrus > Brevimyrus niger. Next base: position 24,225,846 of record JAABNY020000082.1, on the reverse strand, counting down.
ATACATGCATGATTATATGAAACTGACCAAGCAGCATACAGCAAGAATTCAGTGCTAAAATAATATCCAGAACCGTTTAACTCAAATGGCTGTTTATAAATCCTATTCTAGCTACTGACATGGATTATATGGTCAGCCTAATTTAGGGAAGCTATATGCACAATTTTTCAAGCTATTTGAGTTAATAAAATGGCTAGATATCTGTACAACATTTTCAATTTGCGAATTAAATTATTTAAAAAAACCTTAATGGTACAACTGTAACCTTGAATAGCCTTAAGTATGAATGTAGAATTTTAAATTGTTGTGTTATTAATAGTGTTCTGTACTTTATCTGTTGTGTTAATTATACAATCTTGAGAGTTGGTGTTTAAATAAATAGCATTTACCTAATGAAAATCAGACCGAACAGAATTTATTGCGTTAGATGTTTCAAATGTAAACAGATGTTTAGGCATATACAAACATGTTTTACTCTGGCATAGAATTATGCACTGTTTTCCATCCTCTCCTTGTAATACTCAGAATCACTTGCAAGATTAAATTAGATGAAAATCCATATATGTGATTGCCGTGATGCCGAGAATTAAAATCCACACTTCATTCTGAAGAATTATGGGATTTGAGAACTTTTCAATTTTCCTTTGCAGGGCTGTACACTCACTGCAGTGCACTTCACATTGCGTTATGCAGTGCATTTATTTACATTGCATTGTGCATTGTATTTCTTTACATGGCATTGTGCATTGCATTTCTTTACATTGCATTGTGCCTTGCATTTCTTGTGAACAGTTTGAAGTATTTTGTTTTCCACAAAAAAATTAGATATCACAACAAAGTGGCTTATAACTGAAATAATGCATTATATAATATTTAAAGGGCCATTTTGAGAATAGCTCAAGTATTCCAGAGAATAACTATATAATTAACAGACTAAGTAGAAGATCACACAGCAAAAAATATATTGTCTTCACAGTTTACTGTATAACACCAATCAAATGCTTGGACACATTCACCCATTTGGACTATTGTCTACTTTTCAGAATAAGTATAAAGACATCAGAACTATACAATAACATATATGGAATTATACCATGACCAGAAAGTAATTTTTTTTTTGCTGTAGGGGGCAGCTCTGTGGGTTGGGACTCAGAAGGTTGCCAGTTTAAATTTAGTGGTCAGCACATATACTGAGCCCTCATTGGCCGCTTTTCCTTCACTCTCTGGTCAAACTCCTCCAAATCCATTTTACCGTGTTATGTCGGGTGGCCAGGTCATGTGATGTGACAAAATCACTTGGTGTGTCCAAAATTTTGACTGATATTGTGATTTGATTCAGGCCGTCCACAAGTTAATTAAAAGCTTAAACAGAAGCACAAAAAGGCTTCCTGGACTTTCAGGACCAAGGATGGAAGCTTTGGTAGTCATTCTAAAGAAAACTACTCTTATTTCATCCAAGCTGAATACTGAAAGTTAAAAAACTGAACATGTTCATTTTGTTTTTTAGTCTGTCACCAGCTAGCATTCGAGAGATGGTCCTCAGTCCACTGGGAGAGTCTCCCACTGATTTGGATAATTTCTGCTCCCCACTGGGGCCCTGAACCCATGCTGGAGAACTCATCCATCCTTCCTCTGCTAATGAAATCCTGTGGGAATATGGCCTGCGACTCAGAGAGGCGCCTCTTTCCTGAGCAATTAATTACAGATCGTGCTTTTTGTTACATTTTCATCACCGGCTCATTAATCTCAGACTTCCTTGGTGTGAGTGTGCAGGTACCATCGAGGTAATTACAGTAAATCATTGAGACAACCACTGGGAACAGCATTGCATGGGGGAGGGGGATGAAGTGGTGGCATTCCTGAGAACACAAAAGGAGTTGTCATGGCCCTTTGATTGGCTATTTGCCGAGAGAGGCCAATGAAAAAGCATAACAGAGACACATGCTTGAGTAGGTTTTTGAGTGGCTCTTTTATCATTACGTGGGGAAATAGTGCTTCCGAATGTTTCCACTAAGATCAGAAATTGTAGCTACACATTATAATTACCAGAGCATGACGACATTTTGTCTTCATCTCACTTCAGTAAACCTTATGTATCTTATAACTCTCACTACACTTTATACAAACCCTTGTAAAGAATTAATTTGTCTGAAAATATAAATTCATATCTGTTTCACTAAAATTTTACAGATTTATTTCTTCATTGCAAGTATATATTTTACATTAATTTTAAAGTATAATTAAAATTAGAATGAACGTTCCATTCTGAATGTATCTATCCATTCATCATCTATCCTGCTCTAGACTGCACAGGACCTGGAGGTCATGCCAGGCAGCAAAGGGCAAAGCCTGGGGTACACCCTGGATGGGATGCCAGTCCACTGCAGGGCACAGGGCTGGGGTGCACCCTGGATGGGATGCCAGTCCACTGCAGGGCACAGGGCTGGGGTTCACCCTGGAAGGGATGCCAGTCCACTGCAGGGCACATTAATCGACACACTCACAATCATACAACTTACAGTTTGGACTGCGCTATATCTGACTGCAATATGAGAATCTCCAGTCAAAATGTAAAGTTCTGTATTTAGATTCCATTTAGCTGGGTGAAATGCACCACAGTCCTGTTGTAATAATAAGCTGATTTGCTGAGTTCACTCTGGAGTAATATGTTAATTGCAGAGACACTTATTAAGAAAAAATACCTCCCCAGCAGCACATTGATCAAATAAGAAGTGGTGTTAGAAACCAGCCATGTGATGTTAGCTTTTAGCGGTGAGTATAACCATAACTATCCCAGGTAGCACTGAACATCAAGTAGGGGTATATACCCCACATAGGGTGCCAGTCCACTGGAGAGCACATACATACACATACAAGCATAACCATACAAAATGGGCAACTTAGACTTCAGTTAGGCTAACTACATTCCTTTGGGCTGTAGGCAAACAGGCAGAATTGCACGGTTTTCAACGTATATGTAATTAACATATGGATCTTGATAGATGAGACATTATTAAGTGTTAGCCTCCTTGTATCCAGGAGGAGTAGAGAAACAGAAAAAAAAACAACCAATAGCTTACTTCTCATGGAATGCAGTAATAGGTAGAGCAGGGGTCTCAAACTCCAGACTCGGGGAGCCCGAGCCCTGTGTAGCTTAGTTCTTTCCCTTTTCCACCACAGATGATTCAGCTCAAGAGCTGTGTGGTAATTAGCACAAGGCATTGAATCAGGTGTGTTAAATAAGGGTGAACTAAAAACTGTGCAGGGCTCCGGCCCCCCAGGACTGAAGTTTGACACCCCTGAGGTAGAGGGTCCAATTTAATGGACATTAAATGGTATTTAATTTACAGAAATAAAATATCAAAGTATTTATTTTATTTATACTGTCATACTTTAATTTGCCGATATTGTGCAGGGTCATGGACTGGGCACAGCAGTGTGTGAAAGGCAGGCATAGACAGTAACAGGGATGCCAGTCCATCACAAGACATACTCGGGCTATGGGCAATTTACATAAAACCTGCAGCGCATGGGAAGAGGCTCCAGACTGTACAGGAAACAGCACAAGATAATGTATCACCAAGCCTGAAGATGTGGGGCACCACCTCACCTCCTTAGTACATCCACTTAGAAGACATCCAAATAAAGGCAGTAACATCAGTTCATGTGTGTGTGTGTGTGTGTGTGTGTGTGTGTGTGTGGATGCAAAAGGGGGCCTGATGAAGACTAATGGGCTGGGCATCTGCGATATCCTCCGTCTGCAGCAGCAGGAGACACACCATCTGCAGCTTCTGGCTCTAACGTGATCATTCAGCCAGCCTGCAGTATCACAGGCACACGCCTGTCTATAAGACACTCTTCTGTTTGCCCGGTCACCCCATATGTGACTACATACTTACTCTGGTAACACTTTACATTAACTGCACCTTCATAAAGTCTTCTTAATGCATTCATAGAACATTCATAAGCAGCATGTAAATATACTTTATAATCCTAACTTACCTTATTAGCTTTAATATACATTATTAAGAAACATTAAATGATTAGAATTTGTGTTTGTTAAAGGTGTTAAAGTATGTTAGTATGTCATGGTATATTGATATGCTGCTTATGAATGTTGAATGTTTTTTTAATGTTATGTATGACTGCATTATAATGGACTTATGAATCATGAACTCATTATTTTATCTATCTTTATGATTTGTTGGGAAACTTCTGGGAAACTAAACCTGAGGGGAAAAAATAAGGAACCATTTGGTCTTTCCCTTCACATTCCAAATGCTGAATAGACTGTGGGTGAAATATGGCAAACTGCTATGGGATGCTTAAGTCACCTCGTACTGTATATCCCATGGTCCAATCCTAGCTATTCTGTACAGTAATGGCTTACTCTGGGATAAGGTGCATTATGAATAATCACAGTAATCATTCTACACCTCTGGAACACAGAATATGCACAAATGTATGCTTCGGTCATGCAAAATTAGCAGGCTAAGTAAGCCAATTTCCTTAGTGATGGATTCAGGCAAACTAATATCAGGAAGGACACTGTGCAGTTACTAATCAATTTATGGTATACATCTTATCAGTTTTACATACAATTATACATACAAAAGGTTTACATCTGACTAACATTGTCCAGGATCTCTTCATGAGATAAAAATGAATTAAATAAGCCATTCAACCATGGACTTTGGTAATGTGGGGTGATTGTGTAGCGCTGTACAGGAAATAATAAGATTTTAATTCCACAAATTCCACAGTCAGCTTTTAATTCTCATTTAGTATTCTGCACTGAGGTAATGAACTGAAGAGCAGCTGCATCTGTACATAATTTTAAGGACCTGCCCTATTGCATGGAATCCACTTTCTTTTGATCACATTTCAATTTTGTTTGAAAAATATTGGCATACAAAAGTCAACCAGAATAAGCATTATTATGCCTGCATCCCTGTCAGAACGCAACGATGAAAGCCCTGTATTTGGGCTCGTGTAGATTGTTTTTCTCACAGTTTCCATCATTAAACCCCCACAGTAATATAAGCATGGCCTTGTTCTGCTAATAAACACCAGATGGCTGTAAATATATTGAAGTCCACAGTGATTTTCCTGTAATGACGCTATTGCATCTGTCTCCTGCATTGCCTCACTGTTTTTTAGGAAGCCATCCAGGTCTTGTTTGCCTTTGGATTCTTACCTTTAGGTTCAGTGGGCTACATGACTTCAGGTTGCCATCTACAGAAGACTTTCAAACACTTTCCCTCCCTTTTTTCCCCCAGTTATTAAGCATATTATGGTAAGAGTTCACTTGAAGCTCTAATCTATAATTCACGATAGATACCTTCATAAATCATTATAATGGTCGGTATAAGAATTGAGAGGGTGCATTTTACTGCAATACGAAGGTATCTATAGTGCATTATAGATGAGAGCTTAAAAAATCATTCATAATGAATAATAAACATGGCTATAATGCGTTGTGCCTTTATATAAATATTTATAGCCATGTTGGTGCTTTTTGAATGCATTATAATATGTTATGAATGTGTTCATAGATTCTTGTAGACATGGCAATCATAGCAAGTGTTACCCATATTATTTGTTTACCATAATGGGACTTTCATCCATATAATGTAATGTTCACTACATCCAGGTTATAAAAGTCTGTTATCTTGTTGAAAGTATGCATCTTAATCAAAGACTGTAGATCACAGTTTAAGCAATAAAATATACTGCCAAAAACACCTCAAATCTCAAATCACCTACATCCTAAAATCCTAAACCTGCGAATGCTACGTGTAGGTGTAACAGAAACTGACATCTCTTAGCATCAGTCTCCCAGTCAAATCCCCAAAGGATGCCTTTTGATTTGCTACCACTTCTCTTAATATTTTATATAAAGAGTTTTTTTTTTTATATAAAGAGTTGCTTTTACTTTTTCTGTTGATTTTCTTTTTAAGGTAATCTTGTCAGAGTCTAAATGCAAAATATAGGAACAGAACAATGCTAAGTAAAACCACTTCAGTAGAACAGTGCACTCAGGTAGGGAACCAGAGAGGGTCAGTGGTAGGATGAGGTTAGTTCAGGTGTCTCTGGAGGTATCACACATGAGAAAAACCTAGTATGAGACTTATTTTCACATGGTGGAAGAAACACCAGGTGAAGTCTGTGTGCCAAGCTAATAGGGCAAGATGGAACAGAAGTCATGTTGAGCAAATCGAAGTAGGTGGGTGCTGTTCTATTAACAGCTTGGAAAGCAAGTACCATAGACTTAGTGCAAGCGTGTATAGCGAGCCAGTGGAGGGAGAGACAGAGGGGTGTAACATAGGTGCCTTTCTGCTGATTTAATACACTATTGTGCTGCTGAATGCCCTCCTGCTAAAGATTTACAGTAATCAAGTCATGAACAAGTGCCACACACACACACACACACACACACACACACACACACAAAATAAATCTATGAAATTGTGGAGATTTGCTGAAACGGCCAAAAAGGATCTTTTATCATTAACCCAAGGTGGCAAGCAAGTCTTGACAGAGTATCCAAACTGGACAATAATGCAATGCTGAATAGTCAGGCCACCATGGAAGATGATAAATTCAATCTTCCAAATGTTTAGTTGGACATGCTGAGCTCACACAGAGGCTGTGATCTCAGCGAGGAATGCGGATATCTGAGCCGAGACTGTAGTGCCCTCTGGATGGAAATGCCAATAGGATACTAGATCAATTTAGGTTTTGCAGACAATTTAAACTAAAACTAAAATTAGATAAAATGTAGGCTTGGTTACATGCTAATATGAGGGCAGGACAAGTTAAGTTTTCTAGTTGGGTAGCGTGTTGAAAAAGTCAATAAAAAATACAGTCAATACAGCTCTTATACTTTAAAATATCAAGGAACTTGCAGCATTAATTTCCAGCATTTTTATAACAGTGAGAGTTGCTTCTACATAAAAAAAATACTTCTCGGGGTGAGGCTACATATCTGGTAGGGCATGGTGTCACAACTAGCATCTTGTGATTCACACACTGGCGACCACTGATTTAGAGAACGTATGTTGTACCTCTTATATATTTCCGTAGTAATCCCTCCTGCAACATACACTTTGCTTGCAGAACAGTCCAAAGTTAAAAGTCATCCAGTTTGAATGTCCAAAGCCACACGAATCACTGCAAATTTGGGTGATGCTACATTCTATTTAAACAATGGCTGTAAAAGCAACAGTTTTTATAGGATACATTTGTCTAGCCTGCAGTTGGATCACATTGAACCCCCAGCAGACTATATCAGGGTTTACCTTGCTGGGGCCCTCTTCTCCACACAAAGCTGATGTCACATTTAAAAAGAGATACAGGGTCTGATTGTGCTCTCTGAGGCCCTGTTGCTGCCGCAGGGAAAACGGCCTGCATTATTTATCACATTTTCAATGAGGTATAAAGCTGACTGCTCTTGACTACTTTTTGTAGCTGATGTGATATGTGATCTTAGTGACCTAGGAAAAGACCTCTGCGGGATTTTGTTTGCCCAAGGACGCTCACCTTGCTGATTATTGTTTTTAAGTGAAGCCTTGCCTATGATGATTATACTGTGGCATAATGGGAAAGTCACTTCAAAAAGGGGTACAGAGAAGAGAGTATAATAGCTTATCATGCCTGAATCAGGTCAGAAATTCAGTGTTTCTTCCTTTATTAATCTTGCATAATTTGTCTGACATTTGACAAAATGGTCACCATTCTTCCCTATGCTACCTATCCAGTACTGGATCACAGTGAGCTCAGAGTGGATCACAGTGAGCTCAAAGTGGATCACAGTGAGCTCAAAGTGGATCACAGTGAGCTCAGAGTGGATCACAGGAAAGAAAGAGCAAGGCACTGAAAACATCACTGGGAGGATATCGGTTCATTATTGGTCACATAGTCTGTATGGACAACAAATTAAGAAACTGTATGCATTTTGGCAAAGGGTGGGAACCAGAGGACTTAGAGGAAACCCAGGTAGCACATGCAAATAACAGAAGCACAGAGGCAAGGACAGGATTTCAACTGTACATTCTGGAGTTGCGGCATCACTCTACTAACCAATGTGTCACCATGCACAGTTTACTATGAATTACTATATTTATGTTTTTCTAATTAGCATTTTTTTTGGCATTTGTTTCTCATAGCTGTATAGTCAGAAATTCCTCCAATTTCTGTACCTGCTTGTCCTATGCAGGGTCGCAAGGGTCCAAAGCCTATCCTGGAAGGTAAGGGCACAAGGCAGGGAACAACCCAGGATGAGGTACCAACCCATCGCGGGACACATTCACCTACAGACAATTTAGTAACTCCTATAAATATCAGCATGATGTGGACTGTGTGGCAGACACTGGAGAACCCAGGGGACACCACACAATGACACAAATAGAAACTCAAAGTCTACTTCAAGTGCAGAGAGGCAACAGTGCTAATCACCGATTTCATTACCATGGGTATGTAACTGCCCCGGAATACCCCGCCCCTCCGAGCTCCCTGTCCTCCATCTTGAATGCTTGACACTGTTTCTTGGAAATTCAACGGAAAGAAACAGAGCAGAAATCGGAACCATCCCATGTGGACAGTAACATCCAGATCTAAAGTAGCTTGGCAGATGGGAAACGCCAGATTGCTTTTTAATGGCTGCCCATTAATGTCCCTCTTATTTTGAGTCCCACGGAAACAGCCTGCAAAAAGTGGGGGTATAGAGATGGTCGCTGCATATTTGAGGGGGTGTCACTGCTGCTCTTCTTTCTGTATGCCTTTTACTGCTCAGACACAAAGTCATACATGTGATTCATACTGCATTTGGGAGACGTGAGGGAAGTAGTAATGCTTGAGTTTATTTGGGGGCATTGGAGATTAGCTGCATTTTCACAAATGGGGCACCACTTATACAAAATCAAATCAGATTGATGTTGCAATATTTTGCACTTTAAGTGATCAGGACCTGAACTGTAAACTGGGTTGAGATGGTTGTGAAGTGTTGATAGAAGAGAATAGTGACGCTTTATCAATCCCCATGGGGAAAATTCTCTTTATGCTTTGCCGCATCTTGTTCTCCGTGAGACACACATTCAAGGGAGAGCAAGCTTGACGGTCACAGCACACCCTAGCACTCCATTATACATTTATCCTTTATTGCCGTGGCATTTTCTGGCTTGGTGAATTTAGCACTGTGGCCTCACTTGCCTCCAGATATATGGAGTTTCTGGGTACCGCAGACTCCGCCTGCAGTCGAAAAGTCCAGTGAACCAGCCAGTCCGGTTGGGTGGCCCTCAGGATTATTAAGAGGGCTGAGGGCATGGCCCTGGAGCCTGGAACCGACTGTAATTGGCTCATACTTCAGGAGTGTGGCTTTTGATCGACAGGCCTCCTTGTTCAAGGGTCCCCAGAGCATTTGCAGATCCTGTATACAATGCATGTTGGGAAGATGGATGGATTTTTTATGGTAATTCACAGAAATTATTCCGAAAATAACGTCAGTGTGATCTATTGAGTGCTACTGCCACATTGTAAGAAATAATTTGTGTGAAAGGTTTTTAGCTGTTTTTAGCGATTGTGACCTTTCTGGACATTGTTACTGTGAAACTCCAAAACGGCGGCCTAATGATTTGCTGAAGGCATTTCATTGTATATACATATTGACTTGAGAGAGCTGCAGGTCATTAAACCTTTCAGTGATTAGCCCTGTTCCACTAATTAAAAAGCAGAAGCTATCAGTGAAAAGGATGCAAAGTGCAAGAAAGAAACACTGTTAAATACACATTTGTAGTCTGTGCCTGGGCGACAATTCGAATAACGGAGAAGCTCAGCAATCAACACAATGACCCCATTAACACACAGGTCCCCGGCTTCTCATAGAAAGAAGCCTTTTTAATAGATGTTTCATTTTAAGATGTTCTCTTTGAATGGTATATTAAACTCTGGAGAAGGTGAATTGCATAAAAGTACATCATTATGGTTATTACTTGGAATTGCATTACATACATTTTACCTTTATATTAACATAGTTAGTAGTATATTTATATTCAGGTCCATTTGCTTGAGAGTACATCAGAAAATGAACTCAGTGGGTTTTAGAGGGACCATATCTAAACTATTACCTTTTCACTAATTACTACCATACCATTTGAACAGTGATGTAGAAAGAAAGAGAAATTGGTTGAGCACCAAAATTATAATTATTTTGTTCGTTAACATTCAATATACAATTTGAGATTATGAAATTTGGATGGAAAGAGAGAGAAACATAATCTTTAGATGCATACATAGAACACCAGGATCTAAGATTTGAATTTTTAACGATAGTATGGAGGAGTTGTTTACTAATTTAAGTCAGAAAGAGATGTTTATTTGTGGAGACTTTAATATTGACTTGTTGAATCCAAATCATAATAACAGTATAGATGAATATATTGATACCATGTACAGCATCGCTATTTTCCCCTGATAACAAGACCAACTAGAGTAACATAGCATAGTACCACTTTAATTGATAATATATTTACAAATATAATGGAAAATAGTATCATCATCCACCAGTGTTTGCAGCTTATAATGAGAATCATAAAGATAACAGAAAGGGAAATGATTATGGATAAAAGAATTTGAAATGAGAAGATACTAAATATTAAAAAAAATGAACTATTAAAGCAAAATTGGAATATTATATATGAAGAAAATGAAGTGAATAAAGAATATGGAACATTTTTGGGGGTATTTAAAATACTATTTGATAAAAACTGTCCAGAAGTAAAAGATAACAGAAAACACAACTGGACAGGAAGACCATGGATAACTAAAGGACTACAAAATGCTTGTAAAAAAACACCCTGTATTGTGAGTTCTTAAAAAATAGGACCACTGAGGTGGAAAAGGAATATTAAAAATATAAAAATAAGCTAATTAATATAATGAGAACTTGTAAAAGAATATTTTATTAATAAGTTGAAATACCATAAAAATGATACAAAATGTACATGGAGTGTATTAAACAGTATGATTAAACATTAAATGAGGAACAATAATTATCCTCAGCATTTTATAGATAATGAAAATAAGGAAATTGGTGTAATTCATTCTTTGTAAATATATGACAAAAACTGGCAGAGGGAATAAAGGTTAATGGGACAGAATTGGCTGAATGACAGATTATATTATCAGAGGCGTAGATAGTTATGTGTGGACCTGTGATAGAGAGTCCCGTACGGTATCTTGCCTGCCTGGTGCCCAGGTAAGGGACCTTCTGGATCGAGTGGACAGGCTTTTGGCCCCAGCCGGGGTGGATCCAGTGGTCGTGGTGCATGTTGGCACCAATGACATAGGAAAGGGCAGGAGGGCTGTTCTGTAGGATAAATTTATAGAAGTCACAGATAAGCTTAGAAGCAGAACATCCATAATGGTATTCTCTGGAATACTTCCTGTGCCACGTTACTACAGTAGTTAGGCTAACTTAGCTGAGATAAGGGGATTAAATGTGTGGCTAAAATGATGGTGTAGGAAAGAGGGCTTCAGGCTTATGGGGCATTAGAAGACTTTCTGGAACAGGTGGGACCTGTTCAAGCCAGAAGGGTTGCATCTGAACCAGAAGGGAACCAGTGTATTGGGGAGGCATATGTGTAGAGTAGTTGAGAAATGTTTAAACTAGGAACTGGGGGGCAGGGAGGTTAGATACAAATTTATGTGGGGAGAGACGGAAAGCCCAAATAAATATTAAAAGTGAGCACAATAAAAGGCCTACCATTTGTGGTCTGTATTTAAATGCCAGGATTATTAGAAACAAAATTAATGATTTAGAGGCTTTAAATTTCATCAGATACTTATGACATTATAGGAATAAAGAAAACATGGATGGGTGACAATGATGGTGAAAAATGTAATATGGATGGTTACACACTGTTCTGTAGGGACCAGCTAGACAAAAACGGAGGTGGTGTTGCTGTGCATGTAAAATAAAACATGCAGGCAAGGGAGCTCACTGACAAAATAGAAGTACAGAAGCTGTATGGGTAAAACTGGTTACTAAAGACTCAAATGGCCAATTTGTGGGGGTTTGTTATAGAGCAGCTAATGTAGCTGTAAAGGAAAGCAGAATGTTATATGATGATATCAGGATTATGAGTAATAAAAAT
>JAABNY020000082.1:24147198-24160169 GCA_015164015.2 Brevimyrus niger | reverse complement strand
CCTAGGGCACCAGGACCCTCCAATTTGGTTCAGACTGGTTGTGCTGGTATGAGCCGCTCCACAGACACCCCAACACCTGATGGTTTGTGTTTTACCAATTTATTTTACAAGGGATAAAAACACACACTTTAAAATGCCAAGGCTAGCCGATGGCACACAAAGACAATAAAATTTAGTCCGTTCAGGACCCACTATCCTATCAGCGGGGTCAGGCGATGTCCGTGAAAAAGATGATCCCCACAAGCCCGGTTCCGTCCGCCCCAGCCTATAAGGGCTACACAAAAATAAGGCGAGCAAGCAGATTCTACCAAGGCACGACCCGCAATCGCCGTATAGGGATACCGAGAATACCGCAGCAAAGGCACACACTTATCGCCCCCACAGGGCACCACAATGATCGCACGCACACACACACACACACACACACACACACACACACACACACACACACACACACACACACATCAAAACACCCGCACACACCCACTACAAACGACACCATATCACGGTATCCGCTACAGGGAGAATTGATATCCCAATTTCTAAAACCCGCCACTACATAAGCCTAAGACAGACCCCGGATCAGACACCGGCCCGATATATGGCTCTATCCAGGCAAACAGAGTTTTCACTTAACTCACTGCAGGGGGAGTGCCCAGTTACTCTCCCCCGATCCGGCGTCCAAGGGCTGTCCTTGTCCCAGGCACGCCTCCCCCGTGCGTCCCTGTGCGTCTCCTCCGGTTTCTCTTTCTTCCGGTTTCTCTCGCTCCCGGCTGTCCTCAGCGTACACGATCGCCTTTTGGGGTGTTCCGCTTTCCAGTACCGGCTCCCCTGTCCACTCTCCGGTAAGCCTTTTCCCGATCTGTCATTCGGTGTCTCTGCCTTCCCGTTCCTTTCTTCCGGGGTGCCTTTTCTCCAATGCGGTCCTCCCCTTCACTTTCCCAACCAATCCCAAACGTTGTTCCAGCGCCGCAATTGCCAAGGCAGTTAATTAGTCCAGCGATCCCGGCTGATGTACCAAAGGCACCAGAATATAAACAAAACCCCACATGCCCAGAATACCCACATGACATACACTCCACCATCAGCTGTTTCTGCCCCAGCATGTGATGTCATCAATTCAGTCACCGACTATAAATGCAACACTTAAATGTTTTCATAGCCATTTCTGGACATTTTAATCAAATGTCTCTCTCTACCACACTTCCAAATTTTCAAAAATTCATAAATTGTCCCACAAGAGAAAATTAAACAATGGACCTACTTTATGCAAAAGCGACAGTTGCCTTCAGCTCAGATCACAGTCTAGTATTTGTAAACCCCCCCCCCATTGTTCCATTTATGTAAAAAGTCGTAAGTCAGAGCTGGGAATGATGTCACACCAGAGTTAAGTACATTCCAGTACACCAAACAATAATGACCTCTTTCATAAAGCAAGGTTTCTTGCTTAGCGGGATAACTTTAAGGCACCCCAGATTAAGCCTGGATTTAAGGCACCCCAGATTAAATGGCCTTTATTATTCTCCACTGGACCCACAGAGATTAAGGTAGCAACTCTTGTGTTTTGCTAAACTGTCAATACTGTGCTGTGTTCACTCACTTCCTCTGTGAGCTGCTGTTTATTTCTGTATTTAGTGTGAATCTCTGTGGTGAACAGAGTACAGCATTAAAGGACCAGCAGGCAGTTCAGTGTAAACCACTCCTGCTTTAATGACCAGTTTGTACCAGAGCAGAGTTGTGTGAGACGTTTAATTCAGACTTTTAACTAACAGGCTTCAGTATCAGTATTTTCTGTTGTCATCAGTGAACATCATGCTATACTGAGTATTTCCCAGATTCATTGCTTATTTTTTTTCTTGTCCTATATTTCAAAGAAGACGATTTCCTAAAAGTTAAAAATGTTTTTCAGGCTCGTATTCACCTGTAAGTACTGATTAATTTTTTATTTCCTGGTTTATTTCCAGTGTTTGTAGTCTTTATCAGCTCCAAGTGTGATTTTGCCTGTGATTCTGTCTTTAATTGCACAAGCAGTTATATTAATCACACCACAGGTATGTACAGTAGATATGTGTATTTGTGTATGACTGTTAGACTCATACTTAGAATAACACAGAACTGTTTTATTACAGAGATATTAAAAGTCTTATCACTAATTTTGCTCCATGTGCAGAGGATGTGTTTTGCTGATGGAGTCTGTCACAGATTCACACTGAAAAGTTGTTTTATCCCTCACTAAAATGCACTTCTGATCGGCGCAGTAAATTACTGTTTTAATGCAGTGTTGCATTTGAAGAGTCAGTCTTACAAAATAACATCAAGAACACAAAGATATAAATCCTATTAGTTGAGGCTTTCGCTCTTTTACTGGGTGTCCTACAGCTGGAAAGGCGAGATTATATTAATAATGAATATGGTACAAAACCATTAACACAATCTGAAACGTAGAAACAGAGATGTGATGTGAGACAGAAACAGCCCCAGAGCATATCGTCCATTAGCAAAAGGTTTTCCATAAACCTGTGAACCATCTGCTTTATATATTGATGAACAAATGAAAGGAAAAATAGAGAAAAAAACATTAAACAGGAGGCGACCAAGGAGCGAACAGCACAGTCATTTAAAATTAAACTTTAAATCTAATTTTCATTGTTCAGCATGCTGAAAAGCTTCAGAAACATTCATATTTCAACGTAAAACAATTTGCTGCAGTGCTACCTTAAATTTTTTTAGAAAACTTAAAATATATCTTAGTTTGATCAACAGAAATGTAACATTGATTGACAATGAATAGAGTGTCACAACAGCTTGTTCCTTAAATTATGTTGAGTAGATTAAGAAAACAAATGAGCTATACTGTGAACCCAGAAATGTAGGTACACAATACAAAATACTTTGTGGTGTCAACTTAATTTGATTGTTAAAATGCCATAAAAAATTTTTTATCTCATTTGACAGATACTGCTAATTAATTTAACAAAATATTTGTGTTGAACAGAAATATAAAAAAATAATTTTTATTGTGCAATTGTTTTGTGTATTTTTTTTAAAAAAAACCAGTATTCCTGCCTGATTGTTTAAACGTTTCTGTAAGGAATATAGAAATGTGATTTTGTTTCTGAATCTTAAGGTGTAAGATGCAGCCTGTTGGGTGTTTGTTGGTTGCTATGTTGCCAAATTGACATGGTCGACAAAACATTTGCTGATTTTAGTTAGTGACCTCAGTGGCCTGTACTATGAAGCGGAGTTACTGACTTATCACAGTAACTTTGGGAGTAACTTGATGACGTGTGTGTGTAACTTTGCGGTTAACCTGTACTATGAAAGGTGGGTACGTTTTACTCGAGACATGTTGCTATGGCAATTTACGCTAAGTCTCAAACCTGCTCCAAGCAGTTTTTGTTCTTTGTTAAGTCGAGGTTTCAGCATAAGCCGCCCTATATGAGCACTGCCCCCCCACTACAATTTCTCCAAAGACAATGCTGGCGTACCTGGATGATCCATACGACATTGGCGCACAAACTGCTGTCTCTGTGAATATGTATGAAATGGACCAATGGCATATAACATGCATACAATTATAATAACTGTTACAGAGAAAGTTATTCTGAAAACCAAATGAGTGTGCATTGATCCCACTGATCAAAGCACACTTCACTAGATGTGTCTTGTCTAGTTTTAAAGTTATTACCCATTTATGTATTGTCCCATTGCACATTATACAGATATATTCCAACATTCAAAAATTAACTAAAATTCATACGTAAAGCAATCTGGGAAAGAAAGGGGTGTGCAAGTCGCCATGAGTCCAAAATGCTAAACCCCCTGGGAACTGCCACAGGTGGCTGCCCATCATGAACAACTTACTCTACAGTTTCCCCACAGGGATTAATAAAGTGTCAATTATTATTATTATTATTATTATTATTCACTTAACTTGAAACAATTATAACCCAATATTGATTCAGCATACACTAATTCAACATTAAATCAACAACGTTGCATTTCAATTTCGGCCTACATTTAGAAGTCACCAACACAACAAAATAATTAGTTTACGCAAATTCAATACAGCCAAATAAAAATTTTAGGTGTAACAGGTCACTAGAATTTCTTTACTTGGAATAGCCAGATTTTCTTTACAGTGAATGGATGAAGCAGTTAAAAACAAGTATTGAAACAATGTTGCATCCTTATCACAAAAGGTTAATTTTCCAACGTTGGATAGATTGCCTTTTCAACAAGCAAGATCAATGCTAAATCAACATTGCAGATCAACATTCTTTCAACATCTTTGTCTGATATGGAAGTAATGTCATTTCAACATATGTGAGCTGTCTGGGACATAATTTCAACATTAATTCACTTGTGAAACAATTATAACCCAATGTTGATTCAGCATACACTAATTCAACATTAAATCAATGGATAAAGATGTTGGCAAACAAGTGCTGAAACAACGTTGAATCCTTATCACAAATGGTTGATTTTTCAACGTTGGATAGATAGCCTTTTCAACGAGCAAGATCAATGCAAAATCAACAATGAAGATCAACGCTGTTTCAACCTCTTTGTCTGATATGGAATCAATATCATTTCAACATCTGTGTGCTATCTGGGTTTCCACTACTATTGCATTTGAAATCGTATCAGTTAAGTTACTGTTAACATTAGGTTTACATTATGAGTAACATCGCAGTAATGGAACTTTAAGGAGCATTACATTACTTAACAGCAAATAATAGGCTTACTTCTGAATTGTGTTGCATCTGTGAGCCTCTGCATTTATTAACAGTATTTGAATTCTTTTCAGAAAACACTTTATAGCTTAACACTTGGTCGTGAGATATTTTACATCACGTTTTATGACCATGAAAATGTACTTGTGCATTTGCGTTGCCAACAAGCCTGCCGGCTTTTGTTGGCTGCAGTGGTATTGGACTTTCCGGGCAGCGCTGATTTAAACTCCTCATAACCCTGCATAATTAGCATGCAGTCATCCTCTGCGAAACATGGAGATCGCGCCATGAGTCAAATGGTGACTTGCGCTGCCGACCGTGCACCATTTATGTGAACACGCACAAACACGCACAAACTCCAGAGCAGTTAACACTGATGTAACAAATCAAGACTGATTTGGTGCAAAAATCAGGGAAAAATAACAGGCCTTTCAGCTCTCCTGGTTGGACAAGGTGAACTGGCTGACTGGAAGTGCTGTGACAAAGAAAATGTTCTGTTGGCCATGACTCTTGATGAAACCTTCTCAGGGAATGGGATGTGTTGTTTAGTCAAACGTGGGTTTGGGTAACTCCATGTACAAATAACATAATGAATTTTATGATGTAGGCCTAATATGAGCTTCCCCTGTTTGAAAGACTAGCAGCCTCCACTGGCCCAGATACAAGGAGGTGGCGATGGCGCCATATGTTTCTGCGCACATATTTGCTTACTATTCAGATAAATAGCTTTAAACATTTCATTTGACTGCCTTTTGCACAGTACTGTATATTAATTATAAACAACATTTATTTATTAATTGTACTTTCAGAATTAATTGTTATACCTTAATTTGACTCAGGGGTGATGTGACGTGAGTTTTGCTTCTTGGAACCTTGGTTGTGTGAACCGTGGTTGTCAGGCTGCGTACAGAATGATACAGGGATGTGTTTTCTCAGTCAGAGTGAGTTCAGTACAAAAGGTAACCGGTAAGACATGGTGTCTGATACTCCACAGTGTCTTAATGCAGAATCATCACCAGAACACTTTATAGCTTAATTCAGCCTTTATTAATATTGTATTTACTCTGTTTTCTGTGTCTCCAGGTTGCAGTGCTGCACTGGTGACCCAGGCTGAGGAGCCGGCAGTGATAGAGGTCCAGCCTGGAGGAGCAGCCACTCTGCCTTGTGGGATCCATAAGGATACTATGATTTCCTGGTTTTCCCTGCAGTCAGATCACATACCAGCCAGAGTCATGGACCTGAAATCACAACCTGGAAAGGGTCTCCAACCTGTCAACATCAGAAAGGAATATATAGGGAGGCTGACGGCTGTAACTCCCTCTGACACACACAGCCTGCTGCTGAAGAACATCACTGAGGCAGATCTGCTGATCTACTGTTGCATCCAAAGCACAGGTCTAACGTTTGGAGACTGTACAAAGCTGAAATTCACAGGTAATTTAATGGCAAGTGATTTAGATTAAGGCAACTGTGGATTATTTGTGACTTATTATCACATAATTATTATGACTTATTTTACATCAGAATTACTTTCATACAAATATTAAGATTAATATGGAATTCTAAGAGTACATATGAGAACTAAGACATATGATATATCTCTGCATAATATGTAGGTTATCAAAAAGAAGTTTTTGATGTGGTAATGCGTGTTTATAACAGGGATCGCTGCATATCACCCTAGAAGTGATGATTTTTTACTCTGTTTACAGACCCTCCTGGAGGCCAGTCCACTCCCCACCCTCTGCAGAACAGGACCACTCAGCCCGAGACCGTTGACCCTCAGCACTATAACCCTGACCTCCTGCCTTGGATTCTCCTGCCTTGTGTCGCCCTTCTCACTGGTTCCATCTCATCACTCTGCTGCTATTTCTGTCATTACAAAGGTCAGACATGTCTGATGTCACTGTGTTTTGTGTTCCCTGTCTGTTTGGTCCTTTTGCGTCTCATTCAGCCCGAGACTGGGCCGTAGCAAATGTGCAGTCTGTCAGGTAAAGACACTATGCACTTCCTCTGGGCTTTGCGTTAATATATTGTGATATAGTGTAACTCTGACATTCTTCCTTACACTGTAATTTTTTTAATTAAATTTACAGTAAATTACTTGCAGCTGTGGTTGCCAGAATTTCACCAAAATAATTACAGTAGTACTGATTAATCCAATACAGTACATATTATTATTCTGTATAGTAAATGGTTTAAATCCATATTATTCCAAACATTTTCATATTAAAATGTTATGTTTTTGTAATGTGAAAATAACAGTTAAAAACCATAAAACCTGCAAATTGTAGCAGTAAAATGAACAGGTACAGATTTTCCATTTTGTTGTAGTATCATTTGATTTCAACCATAATGCCATATCACAAATGCAGTCTTGGTTAAAGATCTTTAATTCATAACTGTGAATCACACCAATCATCAAACACCTGTTTGTATAACAACATACAAGTACAAACATTCTAATTGGTGTAACTGGGGGAGGGTCACTGTACAAACAATGGTAACTACACATAGTGGGTAACTTAAACACAGTCAAAGTTTGAACTTGCGCAGGGCAGCAGTACAGAACATACAATACATGGAACCTGGACTATTAACTACATGCATGACATAGACAGTGGCCATTGTCAGTACAACAGTGCAGCATGCTGGGACACATGCAAATAGGCCAGACGGCACTTGGGTCACCGACGGCACAGTATAAATTCTATTGTAAAATTACAGGAGCACTGTTTAATGTATAACGGTATAACTTGTGTCCATAAACTTTAGAACTACATATTTAAAACTGTATTTTAACACATATTGTCATGTCATTATCATGTTACAGATTACTCCAGTAACTGAAGCAAAAAATGATCCATGATACAACTAAAAATCGTAATAAATAAAGATCAATTTTATACATACAAATAATTTATATATTTTAAAAATGATTTTACCTGATTGATATTTACAGTATATTCCCATTATTATTTAAGGTGTTTTACAAAATTTTTGGGTGCATTCTCTTTTTCTATATTTGACACAGTATTTTACCTGATTGTTTTTTATGGTATTTTTCCGTCGCCCTATTTTTACCATATTTTTACAGGCATTTTTTACAGTGTAGCTAAAGGCCAGTGGGGCTCAGTGGGTCACACCTCCAGGACTGCTGAGCCATTAAAATGCCAAAGTTACACACAGTATCAGCTGCCTTGGTGCCAATATTTACATAAAAAATTTGTAATTTATAGTTACAAAGCTACTACCGTTATTCCACTGCCAAAAAAATACCAACATTGTCACTGAATTGCCCCATAGCACTCTCACCGATATGATGAAGTGCTTTGAAAGGTTAGTCAAAAACCACTTCACATCCAGATTGCCTGCTACATTTAATCAACTTCAGTTTACATACCACCCATATTGCTCCACTGCTGATGCCATAACAACTGCCCTCCATATGACTTTGGCCCATATGGAAAATAAAAACAGTCATGTGAGGATGCTTTTTATTGACTTCAGCTCTGCCTTCAATACTGTCATCGCGCTACACCTGGCAAAGAAACTGGAGTCACTAGGTATCAAAACTCCTATGTGTAACTGGGCACTAGACTTCCTCACAGACAGACCCCAGACACTACATCTTGGAAAAACCACCTCTGAAACCACCACCATGAACACTGGTGTTCCCCTGGGCTGTGTTTTAAGCCCCCTACTATTCACTATGATTGCTGTGCAAATTAGAACTCAAACCACATAATAAAATTCGCAGACGACCCGACAGTAGTGGGACTCATCAGTAATGACGACGACTCCGCATACAGGGAGGACGTTAATTAACTCATTGCCTGGTGCGGAAAAAACAATCTGGCAACAAAACAAAAGAGTTTACCTTCGACTTCAGAAGAAAGCACATGTCACACTGGCCACTTACTATACATGGCATCAGTGTGGAGTCAGCGAGAAGTTCCTGGGAGTGCACGTCGCGGACGATTGACAAGGACCACAAATACCATATCTCTTGTGAAGAGGGCACAACAGTGACTTCATTTTCTCAGAAGGCTGAAAAAAAAAAACTTCCCCTCTCCTGTCCTCACAACTTTCTACAGAAGCACTATAGAGAGCATACTGACCAGCAGCATATCAGGCTGGTACGATAGCTGCACTGCCGCTGAACGTACGTTTCAGTAGGCACTTAAAACACTCGCTCAAGCCGATTGCCGATAGCGCCGCCCCTGATGACATCATTATTTATAAAAGAGCGCATCAGTAGGATTCTAAAATTTCCTGTTTTTGGGGCTACTGTAGCACGGCACGAAATTGTATTAGATGGGCACCATCTTGGACAGGAGAGCCTCGATTTCGAACCACCTTTATCTGATCAATTTCCATGGTTTTTTCACAAAGTTCTGTTTGTTACAAACTAAAGGCAAGGTTTACCCCTCACAAAATTGTCAGTAACCCCCCCAGGCAACCCAGATTCACCTCCAGGCGCATTCTTTGGTTTCTAAACTACTTATCTGCAACATTTCACAACAAAATTCAAGCAGGATCTTGCATCCCCAGCCCGGGTCTTTAAGGACACAATGCATTATGTGTGAGCTGGCAGACGAAAATACAGTCAAAAAATTTATTTTTGATTCACTGCTTTTTCATCATTTCCTCCATTCAGAATTCATGAGAAGTTGACCGTAATGACCTTGACCTTGTCATCCCACAAAGGTTATCGAAGTGAAATAAAATGCTCCAACCTTCTGACATGGCCCCCTCCAAATTTCATTGCAATTGACTGATGTTTAGTGTACTATATATTGTATCATATTTTTGCAGTGTCTTGTATACAAACCTCTAATTCTTATCACAATTTTTCTTTGTTCATTATTAGAAATTGCAATAAAACAAAAGGCGGCTAAGTGGCACCTTTAACGAGCTCTAGATCAGGAACTACTGGACCGATTTTGACAAATGAGGTATCAAAATGCTTCTGATCTCATGCTCTTTGCAATGAATTTATCAGGCATATGGTCCCTTCTGGAAGAATCCTCTTAAGTGCCTAGTTTCAGATAGTGGTGAGGACGATGGAGAAAATAATCGGTGCCTCTCTCCCATCTGTCCAAGAAGCTACCTTATGCTTCCACAATCTTACTTAAAGTGGAATTTTTGTTGTAGTCTCCGTATGTTGTCTAACTGCTCTTGTCTTTTTATGGCTGCACATTGAGCCTGGAGATATGCAATTTTGTTCAGCTATGCATCCGTTGTTGTTCTGTTGCATGATGTGAATGACAATAAAGTTCACTTACTTACTTACAGTGGTACCTCGGTTCTTAAACTCAATAGAACTCAAATTTCTTGAAAGTCGAACAAACCAGTTTGACCTAGAACTCGATCTAAATATCAGAAGTTGAACCTTAAACGCTGACCTAATATAAATTGTACATGCCAAGAAATGAGTCATCCTACAATGCAATTTTTACCTGAATGTCTTCTTCACAGACTGGACAATGAACCAAATAATGCAGTGCAACATTACAGTAACTAACAATAAATAAACCATTAACTTACGTGTACTATTACAGAATTTATGTCATTTATTTAAACTTTACAGTATTTTATCTGGTAAAATAACTGAAAACCAGTTCTCATTGTTTTACATGATTTTCGGGAGAAATAGCAGATCACACATCGGAACTGCCTAAGATACAAACGTCATGCATGTAACTAAACTCTTCAGCCAATAAGGGCAAAAGTGTGTCGTCACGGAGGCGGTTCCAGTTTGTGCAGCCGGGTGAGAGGTCGTAATGCATCTAACTATAATGCATTGTGTCAGGATCAGAATGTGTTGCTTTAAGCAAGTTGAACATACCCAATGATCGGACTGGGGAAACAAACTGAAACGTGGACTTAATACAGAGGACTAATGACAACAACCAGAAACAACTGATCACATGGGGATCTTACACGTTAACAAGGGGGGCGGAAGGAGCGGACGATCAGGGCAGGATAGGGGTAATGTTGAGATAAGATCTTTGTTGTTTTGGAAGCCATTAAGAAAATGATGCTCTTCTTGCTTTATCCTGTTCATTTTGTGAGCTGGCAGATGTTTTGTTCTAAAAAACAAAACATATTTAGGTGTTATTTTGGGGTAACGGGAACCAATTAATTTGTTTTTCCATTGTTTCTTAAGGTAAAATTCAATCAGACCTCAAACTTTTTAGGATTTGATCCGGAGTCCGGAACAGATTAAGTTCGAGAACTGAATATAACTGTACTTATATTCAGCCATGCATTAGTTGTAGCTGGGAAACTTTATGTCTGACTATCGTTTTTTGTCTGTTTCCTGTTTTAAAACCCTCAAACTTGCAGCTGCAGTCTCTCTCTAACACAAGTGTTTCCATCATTCAAGGCGCAGTGAGACAGTGTGAGAGCAGCAGCCGTTATCAGCAGGGCTGGTAGAGCACCCTGTACACTCTGTGAATGACGTCACTCTTAACTGTTTCAGCTCTGCTGAGGAAGAGCT
Organism: Brevimyrus niger; assembly: GCA_015164015.2. NCBI lineage: Eukaryota > Metazoa > Chordata > Actinopteri > Osteoglossiformes > Mormyridae > Brevimyrus > Brevimyrus niger. The sequence continues at coordinate 24,148,928 of JAABNY020000082.1, read as the reverse complement.
CTGACTCACAGCAGAGGAAAAGCAGGACCAGCCGACATGATCAGGTACTGTCACTGACAGGGCTTTCTGTGATCTTCAGACCACAGTGGAAAAGTGTCTCTGCTTGATCACACATGTTTATGCAGAAAAATAAACCCTGATGAATGTTTTACATAGACTGGAGTACTTGTAACTGTTTGGGAACTTAAACCTATTTTTTATCTACAGGACAAAACTGAGGTCAACTATGTACCTGTAAAGACAGAATCACCGTAAAGAAACAACAGTTTTAACAAGGGAGAAAATTATAGTGTTTTTTTTTGTCAGACACCAGGCATTATATTTGTAAAATAAAGAATAATTTGTAAGAATATGTGCATTAACTGCTTCATTCTGAGGCCTTTCTAGTGCTGACTAACTGGGATAGTAAATAAGTCAAAGTGAAAATGTTGATTTGAAAAGTTTTACCCACCAAACATGCACAGCATCCTGAGAACAGGGAGAAACATGGTTTTACTGAGTCATCCTGGGAGTTTAAAGTGCCTTTTTCATCCTGCAGAACACTGACAGAATCACCCCATTTCTACCCTGTGATCCACACGTCTGATCACAGGAATATTACTGTCATATAATGTTATATAAATGGTAATTTTGATGAACCCTAAACTGTGCTGTGCAGACTGGTTCATGTCCCCAAATTCTCAATTCTTTCTCAACACACGGAGAATTGAAATTACATTTCCCACAAACCCTCAAACAGAGAACATAAATACATACATAAATACATATACATACATACAATATACAAGTAAGGGCAGGTGGCAGAAAATGCAAATCAGTGCGAATCAAACAAAGTGCAAATAGAGCTTGTAAGTGTAAGTGATAGGGAGCAGCCTTGGCAGACAGAGTCATTATGAGGTAGACTAAGAGTACAATGAGGTAAATACTGTAGATGCTCTGTGTGGGAATGATTTTAGAAGGCCGTAACTAATAGAAACAAGAAAACTGACTGGCACACCGGCAGGGCAGGATGAGCTAAGGAGACAGATAAAGGGAGCAGACAGAGAGGCGGCCTTACGTATCTTTGGCCTTCTAGTAAGACAAGTACAAACCGGCTAACCAGAGCAATTGTTGAACATGTGGTTTCCACAGAGGCAGAAGGTACCGAGAGAGGGGGGTGATGCCCTAAAGGGCTATAAAGAGGATAGAGCTGATACTTATGGTTGAGCCTCTTACTGTACTGTACATGCCAAATGCATGTCAGATGGTTGCTCCCGGATTGCAATCTGTTGGATAATAAACCAGTGACATGCAGATTCTCCACGTCTCAGCAGTGAATCTCTTCTTATCAACGAACCCGGTAGGGATGGCATACCCCAACACTTGCCGGAAGGCACTCGTCTGCAGTGTGACGCCCGGACAATGGGCTCTGGACAATGGCTGGTGCAGCCAGTCCAGAATCAGGCCCTGGCAGACATCTATTGGGGCCTGCTGGAGCCCGGCCTGGCTGGCATCCTGGCGGCCTACTCATCTCGCTCCTGCAGCCCTGTGTACTCCCGCCTGACCCGCCTCATGTGACCCTTTTTTATGATAGGGAGAGCACTGATTGATATGACGAATTATTTGCGGAACAACTACAAGCCCTTTTGGGCATCACCCCCCTCTCTCGGTACGTTCCGTCTCTGTGGCAACCACGTTTGACATTTGCTCTAGTCAGCCGGCCAGTGCTTGTCCTTCGAGAAGTCAAAATA
>JAABNY020000082.1:24107788-24129173 GCA_015164015.2 Brevimyrus niger | reverse complement strand
TCCATCCATCCATCCATCCATCCATCCATCCATCCATCCATCCATCCATCCATCCATCCATCCGTTTTCCAACCCGAATTATCCTACTGGGTCTCTTCAGCAAAATGAAAGCAGCAGATACTAGAATAAAATAAATCAATCAGTAGTTTAGCCTTACAACTAATTTATTTATGTGTTTATGTGTGTGATCATATCATATCACATTTGTTGTAATAACAACAACTGACACAAACTGGTAACGTTAATGTTATAACACAGAACAACATAACTGTTTACCAGTACATGACACAAATAATGATGAACAATATACAGTAGTTTGCAAACCCCCTCATAGGTCATCATAATTTCAGAACATTCACCTTTTTGTTTTTGAGCCATCCCAGTGTCACTTTGACCTTATGCTTAGGGTCATTGTCATGTTGAAAAAAGAATCTTCTGGACTGGAACAAATTCTCTTGCAATATTATCTGGTATTTGTGTCCAACCATTGTCCCTTTAACTCTGACAAGATTCCCAGTCGTCCTGGCATGGCATCCTCATAGCATGATACTGCCACCATATTTCATTGTAGGTATGGTGTTTCTTGAGGCATGGGCTGTGTTAGTTTTACACCACACTTGTTTGAAGTCTGGCAAAAACTGGGTCTTTCTCATGCTTTGTAGCAAATGCTATATGTGCTTTTATGTGGATCTTCTTAAAGAATGGCTTCTGGCGACCCTCCCATTGTGGTCTGTTTTATGGAGCACTCCAGTTTCAGGCAAAGAGCACTGCAGCCTTCTGAGAGTGAAAGTTGGAGTAGCCTCTCTCACCAGTCGACATCTTGTTCTTATGCTTGGTTTTGAGGCCCGTTCTAGTAACTGAGTGCTGTGATGAACCTTCCACTTGCAGATGATGGATTCAACAGTGCTTAATGGGGCATCCAAATTCCTCAATATTTTTGTAGTCATTTCCTGCCTTGTGCATTTCAATGATATTGTTTCTCACATCAGCAGAATGCTCCTTTATCTTAATTTTTGCAGTGATCGTCTAACAAAAACAATGGCCCTTCCAAAGGGTACTTTTATATCCAGAGAGAAAGATCAGGACTAAGTAGTACTTAATTATGTTTAATTATGGTTTATTAACTGTCACGTTTGTGTCATTTGTGATTAATTTGTAAACCTGGAGCTTCCAAAGCACTGACCTATACTGCCGTTTAAAAATATACTGGAGCAAAAGAATTTCCAAAATAAATATGGTTTGAGAAAACTGTGTATATATATTTCATACAATTGTCATGACTTTCAAGGGGGTTGAATACTTTTGCAGGCCACTGTCTGCATATATAAACACACAGACAAACAAACATACATATATGCTACATATATATATATATGTAGACTCCTTCAGCATGGCCTTTAACCTGTAGCTCCCTGGGTGCTGCTATATGTGGCTGCCCTTCACAGTCAGCTTGCTCTCAGCTACAGAGAGCAAGTTTGGGGAGGCATAAAAGAGAAATTCCCCATGGGGATCAATAAAGTATCTATTATTATTATTACTCTATTACCAATGCACCAAGATGGCATACATTACTATTGCAATCTTCCTAGTGCCTCCCTACTGGTCTGGCATCCCCGGTTACACACACCTGCACAGAGTTACGTTGTGATGTCATGTTTCTTTTCCCTCTTTTTCATGTCTCCCTCAGGGCTCTGGTAGACATCTTGCGTCACCAGTCTAGTCCAGTACAGCAAGCAGAACGGAACAACAGTGTTGCTCTAGGTCCTGGGGGGAACGAGGGGACCCTGGGACGACCCCCCAAAAACCTGTATACACCTGTACCTCAGGGCAAAGAGAACCGAAGTGAGTGACAATTCAGCATGGTGGGTGGGATGGAATGTTGGATGACCACATATATATCTCAAAGAGAATGATTAAAAGCAGATTGAAGTAAAAGGAGATTGGAAATAGGACAGGACAAAGGAAATAAACAGTTCATGTTTATACTATGTATACGATTATAGAGCTTCTTGTACTCCAGGAAGCTAATACTCAGGCACCCACAAACACTCACAGGAAATGACAACACATGACAGCTATGCTCAGTCTTGCAGTTGGGAATTTGCACCACAATTTTATCCACCTGTCTGGTTCCCGTCCCAAACACAATGCTACAATCCATAAGGCATGCAGATAGTATGCCTGCAGAATAGAATTTATTTGTCTTTGGACAGAAATGGCTGGCAGTGTGCGTGTGGTGCAATTGTCTATGACACACAGGTCCTAAGTATCAAGCTATGTTGCGCTTCTGCATGGCATTTTAACCAAGTTTAGTACAGTTTCAGTAGCATTATACATAGTTTATATAATACAAAAGCTACTTATGTTTGCTTACTCAGGTTTGCTTTCAGTTTTAGTGGAATTTATGTGCTGATCAAATGCATGTCAGACTAAAAATGACATTATTTATACTGTACTACTTTTCACAGACACTATCCAAAGTATTTGTACTGTATTGTAATCACTATATACCTTACAAGCTTTCCAAAGATAAATCTGGGTAAAAAAATAAATCTGTTGTTTCTGTTCAGAGAAGTTATAAACATTAATAGAGATTACAAATCTAGAGATACAATAGACCTAAATTACAATACTAAAGCAATGTGAAGAAAGAACTACCCTGGAAGCATGTGTGCAAGATGAAAGAACTTTATAATTCATATGAATTTAAATTTGATTTTTAATCACATTTATTTTTAACATCATTTTAGTAATAGTTACTGGCTACAGACTCTGTTGTACCTTTCACTTCTTCTTTACCTTTATAGACATAAACAATTCTGTAACTCAGTTCAGGTTGACTACCATGTCAAACTAATAACAAAAAAAAATAATTCTGAAAAAATTTGTTCACAAATGAATGCTGGACATGCATCTATTTTTGGGCCACACTGTAGTGACTGTTATGTTATTACGTCTTTGACTTAAATGTGATTACAGTCAAATGGTCCTTTTCTTTTGGATTGGTTATGGTACAGTTTTTAATCATAATTTCATATGACAGCTAATCTTATGGCACAGACTCTTGGCGATTCATACTGCAAAGAATTATAATTATTCAATTAATATGACTATTCTAGGTATTGTTTTTGTCTGGTCTTGGGCCACGTCCTCTGGTCGAGTCCTGCAGAATGTGAAATAACATGTAGGACTGCTCTGGAGAAGATGGTCATTGCCTCAGCTCAGGAGTAGTTTTTACTGAAGCACAAAACTTTGAAACTGTAAAACATGTTTACCAGCTTACATACACAGGCATTGATTCATGAAGGCAGGTTTTCAATTCATGAATTTAGCTGAAAGATCTTAAGTCAGACCCAGGTATCATCATGACAGATGCCAGTTCTATATGACTGGATGTTAGAAAAGGTTAAAGTAGTGGCTTTCTGATTCACTGATATTTATTTGGGGCTGATTTGACCTTGACAATCCTTACTTTTCAGGCAATGGTTTATTTGCTGGAAAAGCTCACCTGCATGTCTCATTGCATCATGGCTAACTAACCTCAAGGAGTATCTGTAATATAAAGTTCTATAAACTGCTATATATTTATTGCACTCCAGTCAGGTTTAAGAAAGTGCTCAGAAATTAGTTCCCATCATTTCATGAGTAAAAATAGTAAATCTTAGATAGTATTCTCATGAGCACGGCATTGAAATTCTTGAATGTATCAGCTATTGTTAGCTGTAAACTTTTTTTAGAGCCTTGGACACTCTAAAACATTGCATCCAATTACTTTTACAATAAGTTATGTATGAGATTATTCTTAGCAAAGGTTGATTAAAGATAGTATTTAGAGCATTCAAAACAAGTTAGTACACTTAATGTGAACTTCCTGTTTTTACATTTATTAACTTCCAAGTAGGTCACATTTTATATCATTTTATTGTCCTGCTTTCCTACATCGTTAACATTCCAATTGTCACAATCTGAGTGCCATAATATTATGCTCACTAAAAGAAAGTTATGACGATGTGATGAAATTTTACTGTTAAACATGCTTTTAGATAGACAGAAAAAAATCTTGAAAGCGATCAGTAAAATTTTTTGTTCACAAAGGAAAATGAATGTCAGAACTAATATACACCAAACTCTCTATTTTATTTCCAAACTATTTATCAGCCTTATAGGAGGCTGCACCTAAACACCTCCAGATCATTCAATGACGTAATGGGTGACGTAATGGGAGGATACATTCTTTACAGACCACAGACTTTCTGTGGATCATGTTCATATTTTGTCTATGGGTTGCATTCTGATTATTAAATAGATATTTCCTGTTTTCGCAGAGCGCCCACCGCATATGAACAACACCACGCTTGCCTCCACTGGAACACTGCTCTCCAGCAAACACAGCAATGCCTCTGCCCCTCACCCATCTCTCTCGCACTCTTTTCACAACCTGGCCCAGCTGCCCCCATCCTATGAGACAAGCACCAAATCTGAGATGAATAGGTACAGCTCGTTGAAGAGGCTGGGTAAGTGATCCTGGAAAATGGAATGGGTCTCCAGTAGGTATTTCAGTTTATTTGGGAAATATGTACAACTTCCTGGTAAGAGTTGTAGTGTTGTACACATGAATATGTCAGAATGGGATGCAGATGATGTCCTACTTCTAGAAAATGTTTCTCACCTTGAATTGCATCTCTTTTTCCAAAATGAAAACAGAAAAGGATCTGGATGACTACTCTGGATATTACACCACCAAACGGCGGCCAAACAATGTTCCTCCTTCCTTTCACTCATCTCAGCACCACCTCCACTGGGGTGGGGACTATACACTGGGGGCCAGGGGCACGCTCCCTCTGCACACATCACGCCCGAGAATTCATGTGCCACCGGGGCCATCTCCAACCCCAAACCCTTACCCTTTACAGCCACCTCAGTCACAGTACAACCCCAACTTTGATACACTGTCCAAACCTCCACGAAGAGTGATGTCTCAGGACCAGCTGCTTAATCTGGGAGATGGCAATACTACATTGTCCAGACTAACTAAAAACCAACAGCACCAGTATTATAAAGCTGTGGCCGCAGCAAAAAGCTCGAACTCACAAACCCTCCGGAAGTCACACGAAAGGCTCCTTGTGTCCCCTGATCAGTTGGGGGAAAGAGTTTGTGGAGGGGTGGGTACTGGAGAGTTTGGGGGGATGGTCCCCACGCTGCCACGGCTTACCCCCAGCCAGAAAGCACAGTCCCAACAAAATGTTTGTGCTACCCCCTCGCTTGATCGACATCACATGATCAAAATGAACTCTCACCCCACCTCCGGCAGGGAGCAGGAGCGCAGCGCACCAATGCCTACCCACACGGGAGGGGCCGTGGGCTGGGGAGAACTACCTGGGGGGGGCACAGGAACACTAGGGGGCCACAATGCCAGAAGACTAGCTTTTGCAGCCAAGAGGCAAAATACCATCGAGCAGTTACACTTTATTCCTGGTGGGGGGGGTGTGGGTGTAGCGGCAGCTGGGAACCAGGGCTTGAGGACAGGGAGCAAGAATGAAGTGACAGTGTAGGGGAAAAGGTGACGAGGAGCAGGACAGGCTGGGGACAGACTTCGGTGTTCATGTGAGAAAGGAGCAGGTGATGGACAGAGGAAATGGGAACAGGTAAGTGCAGCATAAAGGGTTTTAAAGATGGTTATTATAAAGACAGGAAGTGTTATAAAAATACTTTTTCAAACTCTTGAAATGTCAGGTCAATTTTTAAATCAAGGTTTCCTGCAATCATAACAGAAAAAACAAAAATAAAGACGATACATAAATAGGAAATTACCTGGGAACAGGAGAGGCAGTTATTTGAACTTCAATACAGTTTACAGTGATCATTTTCAAAAAAACAAAAAACAAACAAAAAAAATTCAGCCATATTTTAAAGGAAAGAGGGTGGGCACAGAGTAGCCTTTACAAAAATGGGCAAGTAGATTTCCTCTGTTAAGTCTCCATGCATTCGCTTCTGCTATGGCTGTGCGTGTTGGTCCATAACACACATAGGGGTGCGCACACTGCTTCCCCTGTGAAGTCACATGTTCTCCAGTGATGGAATGACTGGACAAAAGAGGAACATAGTTATATCATAATGCTATAATGGTTATTAAAAGCTGGGTTTACTGGATTGTATGTTTGCAATGACAGTAAAATATTTCTATCTGCCTGTTCAAACAAAGAATGACTTCTCCTTGATTTTCTCCCAAATTTGGCCATTTTGTAGTGAACCACTTCATTATTCTGTTGACACACTCCCTGGCATGCCCACCAGTACATGGACTATTTATCAGTGTAATGGAGCCACTTACACACTGGTCAACCATTACAAACCTAAGCAACTTTCACAAAAGAAGAGTGATTTTACAAGGCTACTTAACCACTAGCAGACAACAGCTAGCAGACAAAATAGTTCTGGCATGAGCAAGAAGACTGCGTAATGGGACTTAAGCATTGCTCATAGAAAACTTTACTGTCCATGGCACTGCTGAGTCATATATTCTGGGTAAAAAACACAGTCAGTATTTGGTTCCACCTATTCTAATCTGTAAATGATATTTGGTGCTCAGAAGAATAGACTGCAATGGCAGGAAGGGAATGCTTACAATCCATTTGCACACTGGTGAGAGGTAATTCCTCCATGTCATTATCAGGAAGTGCGTCAAATGTAGCGTGCTGTTTTGTCCAGTCATATTTGCCACGGCTGCAATAAGTAAACTCTAATCATGGAGAAGCAGGAGATTCAGCTTATCACTACTGACCATGAATCAACGTGAAATGAAAGCTCTCCTGACAATCAGCACTTGAGAAAAAAAACATTTGACAAATATTTTTTTGGTGTTGTGTAATAAAGGCACATTGATTCGTTTGTGTCAGTTTTCAGCAATATTTGTATTGTATGTATCTGATACTAACAAGTCAGCCTCACAAGTGTTGGGCTGCATGTCATTTAGTTCTGATTACATTTTGAGCAAAATGGTCAGAACTATTATCTGCATTTATGATTTTTATGAACTGCAGTTGTTAGCTCTAACTCATTTCATTCATTTAAAATATTTGAAAAAATTATATTATGGACAATTACATTAAGGGCTATTTTAGAAATTGTTTCTGTATCTAAAATGTGTATTCTAATCTGTATTCTATTTAAAGCTTAGAATAATTTTGAGTCAATGTGCAATGTTCAGCATATAAAAGACAGTAATGAATCTAGGTGTAAAAATTAGAAAATGTATGAAACACAAGGCTTCTACTATCTAGTGTGATGTGCTGCAGAAAACCTGTAGTATGGCACAAATCCAATAACATTTACAAAACCAATGTCAGCATGGTATGTTTTGTGAATTATATTCTGCTAAATTATTTGAAAGTATTTCATTTTATGGTATGAGGCCATGTGTTAACTAAATCTGTCTAGTTGTTGATTTGATTGAATACTTTCCTCGTCTCATTTGTGATTGGCTGAAGGGGATAAAATTTGGTTACAGTGTGTTTACATTAGCAGTGTCTGTAGGTTTTTCCCCTTTCCTACATTTGAAGGAACATAACTATTCAACATTATATGAACTGATTGTTCAGTCAGACAATGTTTATTCACTCTGTGGTACATCTGTCATTATAGTATTTAATTAATACTGTCATACTTCTTGATTGCTGATTGTTATTATTGTTCTTTGCATTTTCTTTTGTGGGTTTTTAATGTGTCTGAACTTTGGAATTTTTCATTTTAAATCTTTATGTTACTGGAAGCAATGCACAAACATAAAGAAAGAGCAAGAAAAGAATGTGGATATTACACTGAAGGATAAGGTCATGAAGCTAACATGTTTAATTGTGTGTGTGCACGTGAGTGAGACAGGGAGAATGAGATACAATCAAAACCACTTCGGTATTTTTTATTTAAATTATTGCAAATACATTCAAATATGGTTTTGATCATCTTATAATGGTACTTAAAGTCAAATTACTAGATTCCAAGATGTTTTCACTCTATTTAAACTTTGAGGAAATGGTTTGTAATAGTGCTTTGTAATTTAGTTAAACTGTAGCTGTACTGTGCACTTGTAAATGTACTATTTTAAAAATGTGTGAGTGCATTAGTGTGTGTGCGAGCGCATGTGTTTGTGGATACAGCTGGAAGGGGGGGGCAGGAAGATCTGTCAAGTGATTCATTTTCTAGAGAAGAATATTTGTTGTTGGTTTTATTCCTAGCTTTAGGGAAACACAACGGGAGACAGTACAGTAATTGATTTACAGGCAACCCAACATTCTTGTCCAGAAGATTAAGGGAAAACCCTTATTTTCCATGCATGCAACTCTTCCTTGATTACTATGAGAAAATCTCACATTTGTGAAAAAAAATTAAGTTAATAAAAAGTACAACTCAAGTCATGTTTTTATTTTTAATGAAACAAGCACTTTAAAATGATAGATCGCATCAATACTACAGTAAGTATAGGAAAACCTATACTTAACCTATTCTTAAGAATTTAACACATGTACTTGAATATGAAGAGGGAAAGTATAAATGCAAATACAACAGAGAACAAGAACCAAAATAGAGATACTTTTATTCATTCCCAAGGGGGAATTCTCTTTTTGGTTGCCCCAATTTGCTCTCCATGAGACACAGACTGGTAAGAGCAAGCTTGGGGATCACAGCACAGGGTCAGCCTGTGTATCATCCCTTGAGCAATTGAGGGTTAAGCGCCTTTCTCAGGGGGCCAAATGTGGTATTAATCTGCCAGTCCTATGATTGGAACTGGTAACTTTATGATCATAGGCAAATAACATGCTAAGCCACACACTACCCCTCAAAGGGAGAAAAAATGCCTCTGGGGGTTCAAGGTCAGCTAGCTACCAACCACCTGGGCATGCAAACATTATAGAAAACAGAGAAAATTAAGCTATTTTACTAAAAGCAAGATGCAAATTGTCATCACAGTCAAAGATCATCAGTAAGCTAGTTCTCCCAATAAGATATATTAAAGAAACCTACATTTTTAATGATCCAAAGCACATAGTGCTATGGACCATTATTGTTTTTCTTTGGATAATAATATTAATTATTATTATTGTTGTTGTTATTATTAGTATTATTACATTATAAAATAATAATGATAATAGTAATTATTAATAATAATAATAATATTAATAATAATAATGTTTTGGGTTGTGATCAACTCTATTCCAAACTGAGAAGCAGAGATTATTTATTAACTATTATAAATTTCTCAAAGGCACTTACGGTAAATGAACATGACATCACATATAAGGCCTTCCCAAAAGTGAAAAAATAACCAGTTCATTACAAGAACACCTGTATTCCCCTCTATATTTCTTCCTGTATTCCCCTTTATATTTCTTCCACAGTGTTGTAATACTCCATTGGTTAGCCCTAGGAACATACATAAGAAGGTAACCATGAAACACTCTATATTTATATTGTCCCCTTTATACATTTAGTTACTTCTGCGTAGGCACAAACTAATCTAAAAGATAATCTATAACCCTCGATCTTGGATTTCTGGTCGTCTCCCACACTTAATAGATATGCTGCAGTTGGACAGGAGACTCTGTGTGAGTCCCGTGAATGGCAATACAGTGACGCCAATCGGGTTACTTTTTCAGTCATTTACACATTTTCCAGTTAAAAAATTCTCTATTATAGATAATGGCGATCTGATAAATGTTGAAATGATAAATGATTCGTAAAATATAAAAAATAAAGCGAGTATACATGCCAAAATATTGTCCAACTAAAATAAAGAGAAATAACTGATCGATAGATTAATGTTTAACTTGGTAATTAAATAATACATTCCAAGACCAATGTATGTTGCATATTGTACAGTGAGTAAATAAATGAGTACTGTGATGTTTCATTGGCGATGGCTCACGGCTGGCAACTGGAAATTTCATACAATTCCCAGTGAAAAAGACACTATTATGTCAACAACCGATGTATCTTAATATAACCAAGGACTCGTGAGAAATATAATTTGGAAAGTAGCTTGGGGAAGCGTTCAGGTTTAATATAAATGTAAAGATACAAGAAACGTTTACACGGGGTGAAGACGGGTATTTTTTAGTTTATTACTCGTGAAATGATTATAACGTACTTTACTGTTTATAACGTAATTTACTGTCGTGTGTTAAGTCATAAAAGACAAATTTATCATATTCGGATAACATCCAGGTCAGCGCCTCCCACGACCCTGACCTATAGAAGGTTTTCGGAGGTGGGTGAAGGTACTATAATGTTTGACACCTGACACACAGTTACCACTCATTGGATAGTTACTCGACTGATGTCTGTTTGCGATGTTACAATTCAGGTATAAATTATTCAGTATATCAATAAGGATATTATAACATGACCATTCACACGACCATCACTGTCAGCACGTTTCTAGCAATAATTTAAGACATACAGCCACACACACAGGGAATACGGTAATTATGCCATTTCCTGCTGGAAACGTGCCTCTTCAAGGGCACCCGCCATTTTGAGGGGCAGCGTCAAAGGACTGCGGGTCTGATGGGGAGTTTGAATGTAATAAAATGGCCTCAAAACTCCCTGAAACGAAGTCATTTTACCGAGATATGTTGTTCCTCTGCGAATGCACAATAATAATTGTCCACGTGATACACTTGGCCTAGCTACCGTAGAATAAAAACTATAAAAATTAAAATAATTGTCTAGAATTCACTCCTGTTTAATGATGACGTGTAAATAAGACCGGAAAACAAAATGCAATATAAATATTAAATACATCTGCAAACAGTGCAGTATGACAGGAACTTCAACAAACTGTGATCAAACTGTATGGCGAGCAAAATTAATCAATAACGAAATACAAGAGGTTTCTGTATAGACAGCTGTAAAAAAGAACTGGTGCCTTATTTTAGGATATGAGCTTTTCACTAAAAGCAGCAATAAAGATTAATCATTCCTCATACAAAACTGTCATCTTATATCATCATATTCTGTAATTACTTGAGTTTTACAAAAGTAAAGTTCTATTTTGTGTTTTATGAATCTATCCAGTAGTTTACCCATTCCGTAGAGAAGCTTGTTGAACGCCATAATTTGAGGGAACTAGAATACCACCCGGAACTATTCTAAAGACGGGAAACACGACCATAGGGGACACATGAACCTGTACCATACGGGAAGTATTCGAAATGTCCGGAAATCGCTGAAGGGATGCGAATACATAAATGCATACAGAGGCTTAGAGACTCTTCAGATCCAAATGATTGGCAAAGTATTTTTCCCTCATAGATTAAAAAACACCACCGTATAACCTGAGAGAGAAAAGGAGAATAAGGAAATTTTGTACGCGTGGCATTTTGCTTATTTGCGCGGACGAACGGCCTACAAGCCGATTTGCTATCCCAACGGAAATTGCGTTTTGTTAACGGCTTGAAAATAGTGCAGGAGAGGCTGCTGAAACAGGGCCTTGGTTTTGGAACTACTTTTCACTTAATGTGAAACACGGACCTGGGGAATTTTCTGCTTCCCTGTGCTCTGAATTATTATTTTAAAAGTGTTCTTCTTGTTGTTTGTTCTTTTAACGGGGATTTGAGCACTAAACGCACAAGATCAGATGTTTGTCCAGCTAACGTGCCACGTATTTTGACAAGCTTGGTTGGCAGTCGTATTTTTTCCCTCCAGGTAGCTTGTGACTGACTTTACTGGGTAATTTTCTTTTAAGCCAGTATATGATTTTTTATATTAATAGAACATATGATAAGTACTGAGTTATCTGTATATGTTACGCACTTTGTATACGTAGTTCAGCGAGTAGCTACAGAGAGATGTGAATGCAAATAGTCTCTCCCTCCCTTTCCCTTCTCCCAGTTTTTCGCACTGCACAAAAAGTACAGCATAGAATTGTTGAAAAACACGTGATATGAAGGTGAGTAATCTTTTTTCAATATGCCAAGTTTTGTCTTTCTTATATAAAAAAAAAGTTTTACGTAGGATGTTGGCGTTAAGTTCTAGTTGGTATTTTGTTACTAGCCATTTTTATGTACTGGTGAAATTTGATCAGTACAGTGCAGACAATGCAACGGTTAAGTCTGATTTGTTAATTTTGAAAAAAGTGAGATATTGTACATGCATGCATGCATGCATGCTGCTGTTCTAGTAACCGAACCTAAACCTGTTATGAAATGTACCGTTTGAAATAACTCCTTGGAATTCAAAACTACAACGTATAACCATTGCCATTTTTACTTTCTCATTATTTACAATTGCATCGAGACGTCAAATCAAAATACCTGCTGAACTAATTCAATTTGTCGCCATGAAAATTAAGATTCTCGAAAGTAAAAATAACCCGGCTGACCTTTTCCATGGAAATTTGAATGAAACCTTAAATGGAATGCATTTCAAAAGCACCATGGTGTTTTAAAATTATGGTTATACGTAGCTGGTATAAACAACCAATTGGCAACATTTTTGGTGAAATACCTGAAAAGTTTATTTCGAATAAAGTAATCTTTTGGTTAGGAAATTGGAAAAGTACTACAATTACAATTTTGCAATGAGAGTAATTTCATGTAGTTGTCTCCAACGTGAGTTTTATAGTATTTTCCCAAAAATGAGCAAGTATTTTAAGGCATCCTTAATGCTGGAGTAGGTCAGTTAAGGAAATTGCTGACAAGAAATTGAGTCTCCAGATATTTTGCAGTTCTGGTTTCTCTAAGTTTAACATTTCTTGTGTGTGTGTGTCCCTTTAGCATGGAAGTATCCCACTTATACAAAACAGCACATTCTTTGTCCACTGACTTCTTAAAACTTGATTTTTTTAAATTTAAGTAATATAGTCAGACAAAACTTAGGCATTAAATGTTTAGTAATCATGTTGAATTTGTTTTAAAATACTGCAATGCAGAGCCACACTTGTATCTGTTCATGAGCACTCAGTTTCTAACAAACTAAATGATGAAATTATATTTTAATGTACTAATCTTAGTTTAAATAGCAACCAGTAATCTATGACAATAGTGTTTTATGCTTTTGTGGTAATATTTTAAGCCTTATTGTTTTAGCAATTAAAACAACCTCTACAACCATGAGCTCAGAATTCAAGATGGCTGCACTCTTCATCAACAAAAGTGAAAGCTGTAGTTGTATATTGTTTATTATCGTATCTTATGTGTGTCTAATTAAGTTGGTCGTACACACAGTACTATTCAACCATTATCTATGGGCATGTTGCTGTAGTATTTGTATCTGCAAAATACCATGTAATGCTGTTATCAACTAGTATTGCTAACAGTGGTCAACAAAAACCAGGCTAGAACTGGTACTGCTAAAGGACTTACAGACTTGTTATGGAAAATGGTTAACTCGGGTGTGACATCATTCCCTGCTCTGACTTACAAGGTAAATGAAACGCAGTATTTGAAGCCCCACACTTTGATTAGGCCTGCCGCGATAAATGATTAATCAATTAATTGCACGATAATAAAAATTAGGTTGATAAATTATTGCAGCCAGAGAAATTTCATATGCATGCTTATTTGTTTTTCTCGTGTCTCTCTCTGCCAAATGGGAATATTGTCTCTTTTTAGCAAACCGACTCACATCTGGCTCAGCTCACAAAGAAAAGCCGGTTGTTTCGGCTCCTAAACAGCTCTTTTTAAAAAACCTACCTCTCTCTTTGTTTAACCTGATGCTGATTAGCGTGACCTGATTTGAACTTGTTAAAAATTAGACGCCGTCTCGTGGGTTGGCTTTTTTGGAAGACAACGTGTTTCGGCCACTGTCGTCTTTAATGTTTAGTCAGCTCAAAAACCCGAACAATTCTATAAACATTAATAAAACGGCTCATGAACTGGAGCCAACTCCCTTCGTTCACTAAAATGAGTCTGCTCAAAGAGCTGTCTTGTTCGCGAACGACACATCACCAGTAATGAGGAGTGAACTCTTGTGTCAGTAGGCTCTTTGCATGTCATCTTCTGTGTTTTTGGAAATGCGGCTTGCTCATTTCCAGTCTGTGAAAAATGGCATTGGTTTATGCCATTTACAGGACTTGCCCAAACTTATGCCCAACGACGTACATCGCTTTTGTAAATCCTTCTTTAAATTACCAACCAGTAAATTAGAGAAGAGCTTTAAGATGTTTGCCTTGTCTTACATTCACGGAAATGAAGGGGAGTCTTATACGTTCAACTTTAGTGCTGGCATTAGCTATAGCTTATGCTAATAGACGTTACTCCCGGACAGTGATATGGAATGCATGTGGCTATGAACATCCCCAGTCATTGTAGCGGAGAATGTTTAACTTAATATGTTCTATATGTGCTTAAGTACACATTGCATTAATCTGTGTTTGCTATTCTTAGTGTCAAACAGAAATATGGGAACAGGAGAGGTTGCTGCTTCAGATCCATGAAGAAGCATGACAAACATCGCAGTTTAAAAGTATGGCAGCACTGTTACTTTGTCATATTTCTAATTAAAACTGTTCAGTATTCAAATTTGGGTTATATAGACTCATCAAAGCTTATGATAAACAGCCATAAAATGAGCCATGGAGATGCTGCAGCGAACGCTTTCAGACAATGTGAAAATACGCTGTATAAATAAAATTGAATATTTAGGTACAGTATATTATACTGTATATATAGTGCTGAGTATTGACATCGATTTGGGTCAGTGTTTTTAAGTTTTTTTTAGCTGTTACCTTAATTACATGACTGTGTAGTGTGCAAAATATTATTACTATTATTATATTGACATTCAATGACAAATTAATAAAGTACTGATAGCTAAAGATGACTGTAAGGACCAATCCTTATTATAGAAACATAAAAAAATGCTGACCAAATCCGTAATTGGTCTTCTTTTCAAAACACCCATTGTCAGCAGTATTAAAGTTATTAAAATTACGTTAGATCGGCAAAAAAGTTCACCAAGTCACTTTACTTTGTTTTACTTGCATCTGGGTGTGCAGTACCACTGTCACCCGAAGATCTCTATTCACATTCTAAATAGCCCCATTAGTGCATATTCAAATCGCATTCGTATGGTAATTTGATTAACAACGCAACCGTGAAATGCGATCCAGAAACTTCCCCATCAGCGCCATAAAAGGCGGGGATGGACGTGGCCAGGTGACAATAGTTCATTCATACACATGAAAGTTGCTACATATTCAATGAAAGGAGCCAAAAATAGTGACATGAGTTCGGTTTTTCTTATTTATCCAAATGAATGTGGCAACTACACAATTTAGTCATCTTCATGTAGCCAAGACATTGGTGATCAGATATCTGGGATCAAAACAAACTCCCAGCATTGCTTACTATGTATTTTAATAATGTTTCTGCAAGTGTTCCAAACTGCATTTTGCAATGTCTATATTTTGATGTCAAATTACAAACATGACATACGTATGACATGTTTACAAAGTACACTAACATAAAGATGAGTTTAATGCAAAAACAAATATATATAAAAATAATTTATTTGCCATGAAATAAGTTTATGATATTGAATGAAATGTGTGACCATGCCCCAGTCTTTGAAAGTGTGTTCCCCACCCCTAGACTCCAGAGGGAAAGCAAATCGCTTTGCTTTTGTCAAAGTCATCTGTCTGTCTGTCTGAACCTAAAATGCTGCCAGATCGCAGCTTTTAAAGTTACAGCATTTTTAAAGCATCAATAGTGTCCACCGCCATGCCGTTTTTCCCAGTGAACTTTAACATCACCTACTGTCGCGTCAATGAATGCACGATACGCGTGATTAAAGATATTAACCCTTTAACGCCTAAGTCTCAAAATGCCTGTCTGGCCTTTTTTTCCAATTTTATTTGTAAAAAGGGCAGAAAATTTTGAAGGGTAAAATCAATCTTTCGACGTACGAATCAATCTTTAGGAATTATTATGAGAATCGATTAAGAATTAGAGAATCGATTTTATCAACACAGCACTGGAATATAGTATTTTAATTATACAGAGTTCAGTAATTTGTACAGTACTGTATTTTCAAAAGCGTTTGAAACAATTGTAATATATTTTGCAATCAAAATTAGTGACGCTGTCCGTTTTATTACCTATTATACATGTGTCAATTAGACTTAGACAAGAAGCAAAAAATTGGTTGATGATCATCTGATTATAATGATCAATTTTGCCCAGCCAGACATGTTCACTATAAGAGGTAAAGTAAAATGTGGCAAAAAATTATATGACACGTGAGTATAAATATGTTGTATTTGTCAAATTTCCCAGAGGTTTGTGTGGAAACTTAAACTTCAATTGTATTTTGAGGACGCGGTGCACTTTGGAAATTATCATTGTTTTTTTAGCTTCTGAAACACAAGTTTACCCTTTTCTGCGCTCATAGTTACTCAAACCGGAAGCAAGTGAGTCGTGTTTCATACGGGCAGATATGACGTCTCTGCGATATTATTCTTTATAGTAATAATTCCTGGGACAATTTATCGTCCAGCAAAATTTATCATCGTGACAGGCCTATCCTGGATTAGTCCTGTTGAGCAAATCTGCTCTTAAGTCACTTCTATGAAGTGAAGTATGGGTGTTGTATTAAAAATAGGAATCTTACTAATTGTGTATCATGTTCTTACAGTACACACGGAATGGTTACTGCTGTCTAAAACATTTCCGTAAACTGAAATGATCAGAAAATAAAATGAAAAAACGAAATGAAAACTAAATATTGTTCAGAGAGGTGCACCGATTCCACTTCTTTATTGGCGATCTGATTCCAATACCTGAACAATAGTATTTGTTGTCCTTGTACTCCAGAAGGTATGCACATGACATCACAGCTGGCAGAAAACGCTATGCACTGGTAAAAAACTTGAGTTAGTGTTCAACTTGAATGCTGCAAAAAACAGCTGGCATGCAATTGATTGTACAAATCGATTTTTACAGACTGCTGAAAATTATTAGGTGTGGATCAGTTACATATGGCCAATAACCAATCCATCTAAATCGGTATGGTTTGGTGTCGATATTGATCCTCAATTTTGGATCAGTGCCCCTCTAATTGCTTACCAAAGTAATCTATTTAAATAATCATCAAATAGTTTTCATTACTGGTTTTATATACTGTTTAGCTAAAGTAATGATATTTTATCTTTGGGTTTCTCTTATTCAATGTATTTGAACCATAGAAACGGCTAACAGCACTGCATTGTGACATTTTGTAACAAAGTCCTGCAACTTTCTGTCTACCCATACTTATTGAACCATGGCAGAGAGAATCCCCAGTTGAGGAAGTGTGAAGTAACAGTTCTAACTACTCGTCCTTTTTCATTGGCATATAGGAATTGGGCCATACTGGAAAGAGTTTCAGCTCAATTAGTTTTTCCATGGCATAAGGGTTGCCTCAGTAAAGATGTCACTGGGTTTGGAGTAGGGATGACGCAGTACCAGAAGTTTAATAGGTAGAATTACAAGGTTCTCCATACCCAGTTCAATACCATGTACTTAAACTCCTTAATTAAAAATTTGAACGTTATGAAAATTTTATTTTTGTAAATGAAACTAACAGAACAGAATACAGTACTGTGATTTATGTGTTAGTAATGCAGCATTTTTTGTAGTGCCTCAGTGAAAAGCATCACTTTTTATGGCTTTTTGAACAGTTGAAAGCTGTTTTGAACCGTTTATTAGCACTTGCATCTTATTTGTGGCTCATTAAATTGATCATACACAAAGTGCTGTCCAACTGCTATCTGTGGGCTAGTGTTTTTATGCACAAAATACTGTGTAATGTGTTGTAATCAACTGATATGGCTAGCAATTAACTGGGCAGCAGCTGTCACAGCAGGAGTTGTCAAGCAGCAAGCAAGAGTTCACACCAATTAAATAGATTTACAGATGTTTTTAAAAAGTGTGTTCTTAATCATTAAGAGAACTTGTGCATTTATCTTGAAAGTACAGCCAACCTCTTATTAGATGCAGCAGTACAGGGTGAAACATATCACTATCGAGCTAAATGTATATTAACAATATAATAAAACACTGATTGTACCATGGGGGCGGCATGGTGGTGCAGTGGTTAGCACTGTTGCCTCTCACCTCTGGGACCCAGGTTCGAGTCTCCGCCTGGGTTACATGTGTGTGGCGTTTGCATGTTCTCCCTGTGCCGTCGTGGGGTTTCCTCCGGGTACTCCGGTTTACCCCCACAGTCCAAAGATTGGAGTCACGAAAATTGCCCGTAGGTGTGCATGTGTGAGTGACTGGTGTGAGTGTGCCCTGCGATAGGCTGGCCCCTTGTCCACGGTTGTTCCCTGCCTCGTGCCCGTTGCTTCCGGGATAGGCTCCGGACCCTGGTTTAAATAGCCAACATGACATTTGGAAAGTGGTGCAGCTGGAAACTGTTTAAGGGGGGAACTTTTTTACTCGCGTAGCCCCTGCTCTCAATAGCTGCTGAATGCATTTGCGCTGGTTAATACACACATACCGAGTTGGCCGAACATGGCATATACTACAGTTGAAGGCACTTCACAAGCTGCTTTAGTTAAAAAGAAAAAAAAATAATAAAAAAAACACAAAAGTACCGTTTGGAAGTATTTTGCAGATGAGCATGGTGTCGATAAGCCTCTATGCAAACAGTACTACAGAGTTGTGGTGGTGAAGTCACGTTGTATGTCAAACTTGGCAAAGCATCTTAAAGACCGACATCCCGGTCTTTATGAGAAGTTTCATGCAGTCAGTAAAGCTTGTGTTCCAGCAGCACTGAACTATTAAACACATCAAAAATGTTAACTTGGCTGCCGCTCACCTTACCATTAGCTGTTTATCTATAAACAGTTAGCCAATAAACACATTAGCCGTATGTTATCATTAACCCTCTGTAGCCTATTGGTAGGAAACACACTTTCACTGACTGGGGCATGAGCAAACATATCTTCAAATATCATGAACTTAATTCATGGCGAATTTAAAATATTTTTTTATATATTTGTTTTCCCATTACACTCATCTTTATTTTAATGTATATTGTAAATATGTCAGATTTTAAAGTTTCTAATTTGACATCAAAATATTTATTTTGCAAAATGCAGTGACATTGCAAAATGCAGTTTGGAACACTTGCAGAAACATTAGAAAAATACATAGTAAGCAATGCTGGCAGTTTGTTTTGATCCCAGATATCTGATCAAAATGTCTTGGCTACATGAAGATGACTAAATTGTGTAGTTGCCACATTCATTTGGATAAATAAGAAAAAGCTAACTCATGCCACTATTTCTGGCTTCTTTCATTGAATATGTAGCAACTTTCATGTGTATGAATGAGCCATTGTCGCTTGCTCATGTTCCTCCCCGCCTTTTATGGCGCTGATGGGGATGTTTCTGGATCGCATTTCACTGTTGCGCTGTTAATTAGATGTTGAATATACGCTAATGGGGCTATTTAGAATGAGAATAGCGATTTTCGGGTGACGGCGCTACTGCACACCCGGATACAGGTAAAATAAAGTAAGGTGACTTGATGTACTTTTTTGCCGATCTAATGTAGTTTTAATAACTTTAATACTGCCGACAATGGACGTTTTGAAAAGCACTTCCTTGCTTTTATCCTGTATTAAAAACTAGGGCTGCAACAACGAATCAATTTAATCGATTAAAATCGATTATTAAAATAGTTGCCAACTAATTTAATCGATTAGTTCGGTCTACATTATTTTACACATAAGTGCAGTGACGACCTCCTAATTTGGGAGCACTAAGCTAACCAAAGCCGCGGTGGCAGTAAAGCACCATTAAGCAGGATGTCGAACGCCATAAAAGAAAAAGGCAACGAGAACCAACGTGCCTTGAGTAGCTTACGTGACGAGTTCTGAGAGAGTTGGGGAAAAAAAAGACGTTTAAAAAATGGCAGAGGCGGACACAGCAGAGTCTTGTTTTAATTATGCCAGAATTTGATGATAACTTGATGAACACTGATGTATGTGGAATTTTTGGATTATTTTATGCAATTATTCTAATCAACACTAATCCTTCATTCAATGGTGTGGAGGGAAAATGCACATAAACGCCATTTATGCACCTTTTAAATTTACAGTACAAAGCAGTGTTTACTCAGCTTTTTTTGAGATCACTACTTTTAAGGATATAAATAGTTACCCACCATTTTTACTGCTGTGCATATTGTTTACCCACCTTAAATTTCTTTTTACCTTTTCACTACTGCTTCATTTCTTCACAATAGAAATTTATAGTAAAATCAAATGTTGTAGTAAGACCAGTTTTTGGAGGTCTCAATCTTGTCTTTGAATCAGCCGTATTTGTACTCGTTCTTGTCATGGACTCAGGATTTTATTTCAAGACCATAACTCTGAAAATATTCTTATTAATCAGCCATTTACTGTCAGATTGGATAACTAATAACTTCAAGTGCAACCAATGGCGTTACTGCCGGTTGTGTTACCTGCCCCGTCCCTTCACACACGCAAATGTGTTTTGAACGCAGGGGTTCGTGGTTGTCAGCCTAATCAGAGATATTATGTGGCTAGAAATGTTGCTACATATACCACAACGTGGTTTCCCTACCTTTCTATTAGGGGGCGCCCCAAGTTAATTATATTTAATTTTATTTTCTATATAACGCCAGATCACAACAGAAGTCATTTAAGGCTACCTTTCCTATAGAACAGGTTCATATCTTGTCCTTTTATTAAACAAACTAAATAGCCTTATGTTATTTATCTTATTTACAGTTCATCACTGTAGTATGCTGAAACAACCAGACAAGTTTTACAACGGAATTTGCAGCCTGCCGTTCATGGGTTTTTTGTCACCAATCGTCTTATTTGCATCGCTCAGTCACCAAAGTCAAAGGCGTTTCATGACAGCGTAAAAATCGGAAAAGGCTTTTTCTCCGCAATAAATTTTTATTTTATTTATCCGTAATAAATGCAGACACTCGCTTGCGTGCTCTCTCTCCCTGTCACATGTGTATCAACATTAAGTAACATTACACAATTATTTAATGATATTTTTAGTAGTAGCAGCAGTTGTCTGTGTTTTTACATTAAACTGGAGTACTGAATACATTATTTAAAACACCATGCTGGTTGCACTTCATAAAACAAGATTTTGTGTATTTCATTACACATTTTTTTTTCTTGTATACTCTTAATGTAGCATACATTTGTTTATGTGAGTTGCTGAAAACAATCTTTGTACAAAGACTGAGAAAAAAAGAAAGCTTTTGACTAGGGATGCAAATTATCGAGTAATTCATTAATCGATAGTTGTTTCATCTTATCGATCGATGATTTTTTAATTACTAAGCGGCAATTTTTCTGAGAAGCTGAATTTCACTCTGAATAGGTTCCATCTACTGTATACGTAACATAGAATGCT
>JAABNY020000082.1:24039187-24052328 GCA_015164015.2 Brevimyrus niger | reverse complement strand
ACACCCCCTTGTGGAATTGGAGTGCTGACATTTCAGGGACTCCCCATACCTGCGTTCCCACCTCCCTCCTACTTATGTTGCCATAGCCTCATCTGCCAAAGCTTTCTTACAGTGTTTGCACTGCCTCTAGTCTCCCCTACATTGGCTAACTGCACATTTTATTTCCTCTCCTTCTCCTGGGCTGTGCTGCCTGGAGACCCCAAATTATCAAGATATCCCGCCTACCCCACTGCCTGCAACATCTCCACTACCTGTGGCATCTTCCCTGCCTGCTTGCCCATCTACCTGTGGCATCTTCCCTGCCTGCTTGCCCATCTACCTGTGACATCTTTACTACCTGCTCGCCCATCTACCTGTGGCATCTTCCCTGTGTAACCTGCTGCTGTACCACTGGTCATCCTGCCATCACCTGTCTGCCCACTTTGAGATTCAAATGTTAAAATTTGAACAGTGTGAATTGGGACTTTGCCATCTTGCCCATTTGACTTCCGCTGCCAGCCCCTGAAGGATGGGTTCCCCCCGAGTCCATTTCCTCCCAAGGTTTCTTCCTTCTAGGGAGTTTTTCCCTGCCACCGTCGCCCCAGGCTTGCTCACTGGGGGCTTTGGGTGGGGATAATGTAAAGTACTTTGAGACAATGTAATGTAATTGATAGCCAATAGACTTGTCTAACATCGCTGGTGCCAGCAATACTTGCCAGCGCTTATCAGAATGATATTACATCATTTTTTTATTCTATGGATCGATCTGCCGGCCATATTTAATAATGAAATATAAACATGTCATGGGTTGTATAAATAAAATACAAATAACAGGCTGCATCCTATTTTGATTGTGATCAATCCTCCTAATAACTAACAAATAACTAATGAAAAGACTTCTTTATCCGCCATTGTTTTGGGGGTGGCTGTGTCATTTTGTATCAAATTGTGTGTGAAGTTTAACCTACAAGCTTTTCGCATCTCCCTTGCTTATTTAGTGTAAAAGTCCCAGGTCCTGTTATGCGGAGTGAAAGTAACACCTGAAAGCAGCCAGGAGCTACAAAAGTCCCTGGTCAAGATGGCCCAAGAATCAGGTTCCAGAACTTCAGTGTGAAAAACGTCCCGTCTTTGTGGGGACTCTCCATTCATTTCCATGGGAAAAACCCTAATCCCAACTATGACAACCTTAACCCCTAAGTCAGCCCTGGCCATAAGTAACTAAACAAAATACAAAACTTTTGGCATTACTAGTTTTTTTTAAATTTTATCACAGATTTTTATGATGCGTTTCCCCTTGTGAGGACCGAAAAAAATGGTCCCCACAATGCCAGAATGAACATAAGAAATTTACAAACGAGAGGGGGCCATTCGGGCCATCAAGCTCATTTGAGACACACACACACACACACACACACACACACACACACACACACACACACACACACACACACACACACACACAGTATATTCACATCTACAAAAAATATACACATAACAATAAATCATCTGCATAAAACATACACTTAACAGTATAGCTTAAATAGTACTAGTTAAATTTACAGCATACATTATTATGAACATTTAACAATAAAACAACTGACATGAAAACACCTCAGTTTCCTGTAGACTGGAGGAGAACTGATGCATGTGGAGGGAATTAACCTACAGCGAAGCTCACAGGCCTTAGTGGGGACCGACACACAGACATCTATCATGGAACCTCACAGACATCTATCATGGAACCTCACAGACATCTATCATGGAACCTCACAGACTGCCAGCTAACAGCGACCGCACCTTGGTGATCTTGCCCATCTCCCGCATGGTGGCCCTCTGCTCCCCCAGCTCTGTGAACACCACCTCGATCTGGGCTACCGTCCGGTCCAGGTTAGCGCCGAGGGCCCCAGGGACCCCACTGGAGAAGCTGAAGCTGGGGATGATGCTTCGCGCAACCTCTCCTGCAGGGGGAGCCATGTGGGGAAGGGGCCCGGTGTTCTCATCGCTCTGTGCATATGAGACAAAGAGAACGAAGGGAAAGGAGATACGAAGGAGGACTGAGGATGTGATCAATTCTAAGGAATCAGCACATCAGTACAGTTACCATGGCAATTCCAAGTAGCCTGAGCGTTGGTCCTCAAGACCCTCCACAGACCCTCAAGTACAGTCTAGATCAAGGGTGGACAATCTTATCCAAATAGGGCTGGTGGGTATGCGGGTTTTTGCTGCAACTCTGCAATTAGCTTACTAATTAAAAGACTGATTGGCTGAAGAGTCCTCATGCCTGGGTTTGAACCTTAAAGGTTATCCCAAAAACCCGCACACACACTGGCGCTTTGCGGAAAAGATTGGCCACCCCTGGTCTAGATCATGCCTTAGCCTTGTGTACATTGTGGAACCTATCTTGACTCTGGATACGATGTGGAATCCACCGCAACTCTGGGTATAGTGTGCAATCCGCCTTTACCCTGGGTGCAGTGTTGATACCACTCTAACCATGGGTTCAGTGTTGATACCACCTTAACCCTGGGTACAGTGTTGATACCACCTTAACCCTGGGTACAGTGTAGATACCACCTTAACCCTGGGTACAGTGCAGAATCCATCTTAACACCAGGTACAATGTGGAACCCAAGTTAACCCTGGGTACAGTGTGGAATCCTCCTTAACCCAGCCTTGGCATATAGGCATAGGACAGGCCCAGTGTTTTGCAATGATTCATTTCACAGGACCTGCTGCAGATCAACCACAGAATTCTGAGCTACAGCTCCTCAGTAGAGATGCTGTCACCTCATTACCAGCTAATGGGGAGCCCCTGACCGTTGCAATGTACCGGTGCCTGCGGCATGGGCAGGACTGCACCATAGCATCCATCTCACCAGCTTTGCCACAATGCTCAGCTGCCTATAGCTTCCCTGTTACATCAGCCTGGTTCCCCAATACAGCAAGAGGTGTGTCCCATGACCTGTGATCAAAGCACTGCTTATATCCCACAAAACCACCATTTCAGGACTGTCATCAAGGACATTGGGACATGGGGACATGCACACTCACACACACACACACACACACACACACACCAACCCGGTCTCACAAATTTTCGTGCAGCCATCATGACATAAAATCTATTTAAACGTGCTCTGATCACGTTTTCAGCCTTTTTTACGTGATCTGATAACGATTTTGATAATGTGCGACCGTGCAAAACAGCTTCTGGTTTTTATTTCTGTTGCATGAATGAGTGAATGTATGCGACATTGTGACAGTATGCTACACATTTTCCACTAAAAGTGCAATAATAATGAGTTGATTCGTTATTGTTTTTGTTTGCAAAGTGGTTGAAACAGGTTAAAAGGAATACATTCCCCAGAATCCTATTGTGTTTTTCGAGATCCGATAACGCTTTCGATAATGTGTGGTGCGACCTTGAAAAACAGGGATCAGTGCTTGGGGGCAGTACTTTGCTCAGGGTACCTCAGTGGTGACTTGCTGGTGGGGGATTTGAACCTACAATCTTTCGATTACAAGTGCGCTTCTCTAACCATCGAGCCACCACTGCCCAAACTTAATATCGCATACATTCACTCATTCATGCAACAGAAATAAAAACCAGAAGCTGTTTTGCACGGTCGCACATTATCAAAATCGTTATCAGATCACGAAAAACACAATAGTATAATGGGGATGCATAACTTTCCCATCCTTCAGTCACCAGTTAGCGCTCATAGTGGCGGTGTTACGCACTGCCCATTAAAACACACAGGGAGGGGAAACGTTGCCCCAGCACGTAAAAAAGGCTGAAAACGTGATCAGAGCACATTTAAATAGATTTTATGTCGTGATGGCTGCACGAAAATTTGTGAGACCGGGTTGGGTTAAGGCAGGCAGGAGGGGGAAGCCGGAGCAGGTGCAGGGGAAGCCGGAGCCGGTGAAGGCGCCGTCCGACGCCCCGCCGAAGTAGGGGGGCCCAGAGGCGGCCGACCCTGACCCGGAGGCGAGGCCGAGGACCGGCACCGAGGAACCCGGGGAGGGCCCGGAGGCGACCGCCAAGCCGACGGCGTAGGCTGCCTCACACACGTGGCCAGCAGGGGGCGCGTCGGCAGGCGCCTCACACAGATGGCCTGCAGGGGGCGCCTCGGTGGCGTCCTCGGGTGATCGGCCAGCATGGGGTGCCGCGGGCAGAGCGGCCTCAGTGGGCATGCAGTCAGCAGGCGGGGTTGCGGGCAGAGCGGCGGCTGCAGCAGGCGGGGCCGTGGTGTCCTCCCAGGCAGGGAAAAGCAAGCATGCTCCCACGAAGAGCGACGGGGCACTTGCCTGGGATGCCCTCCGTTTCTTTTTCCGCCGACTGGTAGATGGAGGCGGGGTTGCCTCCGTGCAGGCGAGGGGCGGGAGTCGCTTCTCCTTGAAGCGGTCGAGGAGCTGCCTCAGGAGGGAGCGCACTTCCGCCATTGTGTGCGCTTCATTGGTGGGAGTGATCTCTTGCAGGAGATCCCAGCTCCTCTCGGCGAGAGCGTGCAACCCGGGATCCTCACGGATCTCCAGCAGCTCTCGCAGGAACGCAGTTTCATGCAGCAGGACGAGCCAAAGGTCCTCATCCTGCTGCGATGCGTCTTCGCGGAGACCTGTCGTTCTGTCATGATCGGGGTGTGGTGAGCAAGCAGGGGAGGCGAGAGTAGCCAGGGTATCCATAAAGATGGGGTCTACTGGACGAACAGATCAGGTACTCACAGACGTAGACGTTAATGACAGATCTGAGGGAAACTAACAGAGACGCGGACTAAATACACCGGACAAGGCAAGAACAACGAGAAACAGGTGACCACAATCAGGAATTAACATGAGGTAATGAGGGGGCGTGGCACACATGAGGAGCAGACGGCGCTGGCCGTGACAAGAACATTGGCTATGCTGACTGAATCTGCTTCCAGCAGAGGATTAACATGTTCAAGGCTATATGGAGGTGGGTATTGATTACAGGGGCTTTCAGAAAATTAAAATATGTTATTATAAACACCACCCATTATACTATTAGGGATTAGCTAAAAACTTTATTCATTTGACCTTTTAAAGAGGTTATTAATATTGTACTGTATTGTCAAATAGCTCTGATAATCGCTACGACCACAGACCTTCCCTTCCCTTGAATTGACTATAGGCTAAGACACTGTAGCCTGTTATTCTACAAACAAATCGCAGAAGGATGGACTATTCAGGTCTTTAAATACAGGACTATTTGGTATTGTTTTGCATTGTTTTTCAATCAGTAGTCCCTAACTTAACAAAAGTTTTCCACCACATGTCCTTGTCTGGTAAGTTGTTTAATCTGAGCCAAAACACGGTGCTGTATTTTAGACACATCTGGTGAGGAAGAGAGGAAATGTTGTGCTTTTGCTGCAATGGCTGGGTTGCTGGGCTTTGTGCTTTACCTTGGACACATTGTATATACCCAATGATTTCACAACATTAGAAAAGGATAAAAACACGTTGCTTAGATGTACAAGCTGTAACTTTTTAAGAAGAATATGAGCTCAGTGCTTTGAATGAGTATGTTTCCTTTTTCTGAATGTGCTGTGATTCACACTGAAAGACTAGAGCAGATCCTGTGCGCCACACAATAATCAGTGAAAATCACAATCACCCTTAATTGGCACCATTTCTGATGACAATGAATACAACATTTTCTGTTGTAAAATGCATAGAAAGAGACCTTTGATATCAAATTAAATTAGCAAAAATGCCAAAGGCCACCGGGATTTCATTCTTGCAGCTTAATAATTCTGTATGATTATTATTTATACCAGCTCACCTTGGTTGTGGAGTTTAAAAGTGCAATACAATGAAAATCTGACTTTATCTCGGCATAGTTGATTATGAAGAGTTTCATGGATCTGACATGCTGTGAATCTCAAACACTGTTGTTCCTTCTTTCAAATATAAATCCTGCATATGTAAAAAAAGATAGTAAAACAAGCTAACTCAAAAATCCTAATCTGTTACAGAACAGCATCAAGAACACCGCCAAACGTAACATACACCAGCCCACTTTAAAGCCTAATGACCCTGTGCAACCAGGAACACAGATTTTCTCTTTCGAGGGGCATGAATGCACAGTTTCCACAAGCTTTGCAGTATTTCTTACCAATGGGCTAAGACTGTAAGTGGGCAACACTTTACTTTGAAGGGACATTTTTGGGAAATGTAGCCCAGGTTGCAGGAAGGCAGTAGACATTACAAAGTCTGTGATACTTACATGGACAAGAGGCTTCTGTGCTGCCCGTAGCCTACTTCTGGTTAGCTAAACAAATATGTAATTGATACTGAAGTAAAAAAAAAATTAAATCTGAAGTACAAATTTATAACAAACAACACATTTAAAAGCTGCTAAGCTTGCTGATTGGAGTTCTGCACCAATCAAAACTGCATGACAAAGCTAGCATCATAAAATCATTGAGAAGGGTCAGGCTGCAGAAGGGGCCTGAGAGCGCGTGTCCTCTGTCAGGCCCCATCCACTCTCAAGCCCCTGTGTAATTTCTGTCAAAACGACAGAATCCATCATCCCAAACCCCAATATGTAATTTGTAATATGTCCGTCTGTACATATGTGTATAAATAAATATAGTTCCGCTGTATGTGTTAATATTCTGAGACTTCGGACTATAACTAATATGTACTTTTAATAATTATTTTCTTGTGCCACACTTATGCCGTGAAATATTGTACTTTAATAATGTCAGCATTTAAATGTTTGTATAGCATTGTTAATAGGGAATTGTACACAGAGAGTGACTATACAATGCAAGTATTATGCGGGAGGGGTTTGCAAACAAACCAGCAAATGGCAATATTTTTGTTTTAATGAGGGGGTGGCACCATAGGTGCACATGCATGGGTGTGTGTGTGAGTTCCTGTGACAGGTATGCCCAATGCCCATTGATAATCAATAAGCAATAAGAACTCAAACACTAAGAAGTAGGGGCTATTCTGGCAATATAATGAATATTTGACATAACTGAAAAACTGGAAGCCAGCAGGAAACATTACGGACAGACACTAAATAGAAGAACCAAACATCCATCCATCCATCTGGGTAACAGGGATGCTGGAGCCAATCCCAGCATCATCATTGGGCAAGAGGCAGGGTGCACTCTGGTCACCAGTCCACCACAGACACACCTATTGTATGGGCAATTTAGAGTAACCAGTCAACCTAATCCACATGTCTTTAAACAGTATGAAGAAACTGGAGCACCCAGCAGAAACCCACACATGCATGGGGAGAACATGCAAACTCCACACAGAAATGCAGCCAGGGTGACCTAGGAATCAAACCCAGAACCTTCTGCTGTGAGGCAGCAATGCTAACCACTGTACCACCATGCCACCCTTGAAACCAAACACAAGAATGATAATTACAATGGGGTCAACAAGCAACCAAAAGTCTAAAAGGTGAAGTTGGCTCCTAGCCAGCCTTGCACCCATGATGATAGGAGGCATAGATATCCAGCCGCATGATCAGACCTAGACAGGATTTCTTAAGTTCTGAAGTCAAAAGTGTTACCCCTTCCTAGGTGTGCCCCATAATAGATCATCATTGTTGGAGTTGCAGAAAAAATGCTGAGGACTTCACTTTGGTGCCCTCATTGGTAGGTCTGGGAATGCTCAGCCCATTGTGTTGAGCGGTGGACTGGGGAACAGGGGAAAACACTACAGATAGTGAATGGTGCTAAACACAGAGAAAAGAACAGGATGGTCAGTGACACCTGCTGCCCAAACAGAGAAACGATGGACAAAGAGGACAAAATAGGGACAGATTCTGACAATGCTAATGATGTGCCTAGGCTGAAGTGGGAGTATTGCAGTTACATGGGACAAAGTAGAAGGAGTACACTGTAAAACAATGATAAAAAACTACAGTAAATATGTGCTACACTGACATTGCAGTAGGTTTATTTACACCGGCATCACCACAAACACAAGAGTAAGGTGTTGCACTATGATGTCACTAGGCAATAGGAATATTTCAGTGATCTTATGGGATCACCGTCACAAAGTCTGACATTGACCAAAACATCATTATAAGGCGCATAGCTGTAGAGATGTAGGTTCTGTACAGTATGATCATCACAGTGCCTCACTGTAAACCAGAAATCAAAGCAGAGCTTATAGTCAATTAATGAGCCCTCCAAATAAGGGGAAATTCTATGGTCAAATAATGGGGTTTGCAAATGAGCTTGTAAAACTGCTTATGGACATTTTTTGACCAAACCAAGTTCACATACCTTCTATGTAAACACCAAAGAACAATTTCTAATACTAAAAACATCCATTTAGCTATAGCACCTTCAAATGCCCCTGTATCATGTTTGTTTTCTTGGGGTACCTGATCTCCTCCCATAGTCCTAGAACATGCAACCAGTCCAACAGTGTTAAGCTCACTAGGCATCCAGCAGTCATCTAGCAAACCTGTTAATGATTAGGGGCTGCAGATCTAAGTTAGAATTATGGATCAACTGCAAAAAGCAAATGTATTTCAAAGGAAGCCGCATACTGTAGCGTGTGTTTCACATAACTGATTGGAGATTTGATAGCCTATAACATTCGGCACCACATCCACTTCAGACACTTTTTCTGTAGAAAACAATCAGTGAAACTTTATTTCTAACGTGTTTGAAATACAATTGATTGTTTGGCAGAGGCACCGCCTTGACAATGAATGGGTCAGTACATCTCGGACTTCAGTTCAATGTACAATGATATTGTTCCTGTTATCACAGCTCTGGCATCTATGGTTATAATTACTTAAAGGTTAAGTACAAATATGATATAGTACAAATAGTACAGCGATGAAGTGTTACCTTTCCCCCTCCCTTGTCTCTGAATCCACCGGCGTTAATCGTCCAATCAGAAGATTTCTTATGCAGTCTTACCATCCCAGGCAGCAGGATGTGTGCAATGGGGCGCGTGCGGGGGGCAGAGAGGGGGAGACCGTCCGCCTTCCGCTCGCATCCCTTTCTTTTCGTACAGGCTGCGCAAGGCCGGTGAGAGACGGCATATCGGCTGCATACGCGCTTGGGGGAAGTGATTTGTCGCACAGTTACGGGAGGATAAAGTCGCGTATTAATGCAGAGACCCGGCAGAGTTCGATGTAGTTTTCAGTTTACAACAGAATCATTACATTTTTTTTTACATTAAGCATTGCATCGCACAGGCTGGGATATCCCGACGACGCATCCCCAGGTTTGCCATGTGGTCTAGGTGCTGTTGGTAAGGGTGCCAGGCGGACGACGTAGACCTTTTCGCCGGCTTTCACAAACACTCCTCGACTACATTCATACAAGTGGAGGCGATGCACCTGTACAGAGCCGGCTTGCACGTTTCATCGCCCGGAGCTACCGGATTCAACGCTGCGCTGCTGCATTTACGATTGATTAAAGCGCGGTGCTGGATCACACATTATATCAGGGATCTTGTCATGGGCGTATGATACTCGGAATATAGAGCAAATGAAATACACAAAGTTGTTTTTATGTATCGATCAGCTTGAAATAAGGATAGGCGTATTAAAAGATGTCCGCAATAGTAATGCAACGGCAGACGGAGCTTTGACAAAACATCGAGCCTCCTCCTTTTTCGGTGAATTTTCAATTTATTTATTCATCCGAAACCTATCTACCCTAGATATAATAAGAAGATACAGCATCAACAAATTAAACGAAGCTTGTCAGTGTATCGATGAAGAACCGCGGGGATGACATAGCCAGCAAATCTGCAGCGACGTTAGTGGTATTGTTTTTATCTTTCGAACTTGTGGGGGAGTACTATTGCGGTGTCATGGTACATAATATGTGGGTTTTACAATATCCTAGTATGTTGGTCATTTCGTGATAGTAGCTACATGTTTGGGCTCTTGCATCTGAAACGTGGACACGGCGCGGTATTTATTATTCAAAATAACGTACGACAAAGATTTTCCTTGATAAATTTACAGTGTCAGGGTTACAGATTATACTGTGTGGGTATTATAAATCTAATGAATACAGATGTGTTAAGTTCCGCCCTTCAACGTTATGCATTGAATATAGTCTGAAATTAATATTAGAGAAATAATCATGCCGAAAGTGGTACAAAAGTGGTGCCACCGGGCCGCATAAAGTTGAGCCGGATCGCTGTCACACTGCGCGTGCATGGTTCTCCGGTTTAGACGGCGGCTGCCTGTGCTCGAAGCCCCCGATGGTGCTGACCCAGCGCTGGGAGAGGCTCGCAACACGCAGTGTGTTCCTCGACCCGCCGTCACGACTGCGCTCCAGGATGCTGCGGCAGCTCCTCCACGAAGGACTCAGGACGTCTTTCTACAGGCTCGGACACTTTATCGCCAACCACCCGGTCTTCTTCGCCTCGGCGCCCGTGCTCATCTCTATCCTGCTCGGCGCCAGCTTCAGTCGCTACCGTATCGAGGAGAACGTGGAGCACCTGTTGGCTCCCAAGCACAGTTTGGCCAAGATAGAGGGCAACTTGGTAGACAGCCTGTTTCCCGTCAACAGATCGAAGCACACGCTGTACTCGGACCTGCAGACACCGGGGAGATACGGCCGCGTGATTGTCACCTCCGGGCGGGGAAGCGTCTTGGACCAACACCATGTTGATCTTATTTTGAACGTGAGTAGTAAATATGCTGAGTAGAGCAACCCTAGGGTGTGGGGGACGAGTGCTCGAGTGTGAGTAATACACCTGAGAACGACCTGTGGATCTGGAAAATGCCTATGCTAATTTTAAAACCACTTATCTGGCCATACAGATGTCATAATTAATTCATGCCACCAAAGTCACTTGGGGAATCGGATAATCAACACTTAAAAACAACATTTTCGTAATCATTTAATTTATCGCGGTTTTCACCCAGGAGTTTTATTAAATATATGACTATGGCTAAACGAATGACTAAACCATATACAGCTCTGGTTTAGTCCCAAAGCTAACGTTAATTACTCAGCTATTTGTCTTTCAACCGTCTTTTTAATGCGGGTTCACGGGTAAAGTTATTAAGCAGAAGAGGAAATTAAACAGTGTATAGCAGGAGTGGCGAACCTGATGGGGGTGCCGCTGTGCGTGCGGGATTTTGAGATGACCTCGCCATCAGCCAGTAACAGTGCATGAGCCCTGAAGACTGGCGTGCATAGCCAGCGCGTTGGTATTGGCTGATTGAGAGATCACCCCAAATACCCGCACCCACACCGACTGTCCATGGATCAGGTTCGCCACCCCCAGTATAGAGACTGAAGGCACGTGTTTAAGCATGCCAGCTGTACATCCCGTCAACGCACCCCAGGCTAAAGTTTAAAGTTAAAATACCTGTTAGCACATGAAAAGCAAAAGCATTGCATAGGCCCCAAATTATTCTCAGTCCTATTGCATCCCTTATGGAAAAGATGCCGTGAGAATCTCCAAAGAGTGCTATTATTGACACACATGCCTGGTCTTTGCATGCTATGCATTCAAAATTAGTTGTTTTGCACATGTATTGAAAGGAGGTACCGCTAGGTTTTTCCTCATAATTTATGGGAAAGTTTCCTTGTATTTCATTTTAAGGTCACCCTCATCTGTTATGATTTTATTTATACTAGCCTGCTTTAATTTATAGAAGAGCGATGCACTTTTAAAAGCAAAGTGGTCAGTATGGTGTTAGAGCAGCGCCCTGCACTGCTGTCAGGTGGGTGTTTGGTTGTCTGGCTCATCACGCTGCAGGCTGGCTTTGCTGTCAGTGCAGGTGAAGTGTTTGTCGTCCCCCTGCCTCTTGTCCTCATGTTTTTTTTTTTTTTTTAATGAAATGCGGTCTTTGCTTCTCCACTCAGTGTACAGCATGGCCTACTTCACACACTAGCACCCCCCTTGCTTAGATTGCTCTCTCTTCTGATTGGAAAGCTACACTTGGTGGTGTCCTTTCAACATTGGGGGGTGGGGAGTGCATCTCATTGTCCAGTGGGAGTACAAAGTGTCATATCATAAGATGGAAATAAAAAAAATATGACACACCCCAAATCTTACAGGCCCACACCATTAGCACGATTAAAAGGACAACCCAGAGAAATGTCACCTGGAGACACTGCATATGTCTCTCGATTTTACTCTGTGTCTGCAGTGAAAGTAAACCAGCTGAGGCTCTGACTGTGTTTTTGCTGCATCAAGCCACGCCCAGAATCCTTATCCAGTGACACTTCTCACTGCACTATAAACACTACTTACTCCATCTGCATCTAGTTACATCTTGCTGTGCACCGTTGCCACGATCCTACAGAATCCTCATCCAGTGACACTCACTGTGCTATGAACAATACCTGTTACTCGGTCTGAATCCAGCTATATCCAGCTGTGCTTTACAGCCACTCCCCTTGGTTAATGACCATTAACTCTCAGCTATCAGTCTAAAACTACCTCATCTACCCATTCAGCATCCAGCCACCCCTGTTCTCGTTACACACAGCAGATTTGAGCTCTTCCCCAGCCTGCACACAGCCACTCCCCTCTTCCACCCTGCATCAGAATGCAGGCCTCTTCCTGGTGCATCAGTACTAGTGAGCATTCAGCCGCTGCATCATAACGCACCACTGCTCACTATGCGTCTAAAGAGCCCTCAGACCTGTGGTGCAATAAAAAAACAGGCCATAGTCTCACTGTGTCAAAAAATAACACCTCAAACATGACATCATGTTCATTCCCGCTGGATTATATCTCATTCACTCTGTTTACTTTGCTATATCCATAAATCACAAACTGATTCTCAACACCGAACACTGAATTTTGTACTGCGTCTTTCTGCATCTGAACACAATTTCGCTGTAGGTCTGCACTTTAAAATAAAACTACATAGATTTTCCAGGAGAAACACCCGGCTAATCATTCTGTTCACTGACTCATTTGCAGCACTGTCTAGCTCCCACCTGCTCGGTCTAGCCCAGCTTCACGCCACAGTAAGAGTAAAAGTTGAGATTTTCTCCGGTGTGACGGGAAGACCTACCCAGGTCCTGAAATATTTAATAAAAAGGTCCTCGAATACAGCAGAGGCCCGCTCGGAATGCGGCTGCAGAGGCACCCTGGAAAAGCACCAGCGAGTGAGCGAGAGCAGCGCACCTTTCTGAGCTCGGAGCTGGAGTCAGAATGACCTCATGCT
>JAABNY020000082.1:24025504-24039087 GCA_015164015.2 Brevimyrus niger | reverse complement strand
AACAATGACATGTTTGACAAGTTCACATACAATGCTGGACAGTTTGAAGATGGTATCGATACAGGTGGAACAAGGAGCCCCACCTGCTCGGTCTAGCCCAGCTTCACGCCACAGTAAGAGTAAAAGTTGAGATTTTCTCCGGTGTGACAGGAAGACCTACCCAGGTCCTGAAATATTTATTGAAAAGGTCCTCGAATACAACAGAGGCCCGCTCGGAATGCGGCCGCAGAGGCACCCTGGAAAAGCACCGGCGAGTGAGCGAGAGCAGCGCACCTTTCTGAGCTCGGAGCTGGAGTCAGAATGACCTCATGCTGTAAACAGTGGTTTGAAAATAAGCTTTCTGCTGCAGTGGGGGGCAGGGAGGTGACAGAGAATCTATCTACTCATCACCTACAGCAGCGGTGGGGTGGGGGGGGGGCAGGGATTTAGCAGGAGCCACCCTGATGGTACCAGTGACCTGACGCTGGTCTTCTCCTGCTCCCCGCGGATCCTCTCTCGTCCCGTGCAGCTCCACAGCGCCGTCACCCGAATCCAGGTGGACATGCTGGGCTTCAACTACACCTTCGCACACCTGTGCCTGCTGGATGACAGCAACAGCTGCATCGTGGACGACATCCTGCGCGTGTTGGAGGAGCTGCGGGTGTGGCGGGCCTCCAACCGGACGGCGCCGGCCCTGCGCTACCCCATCACGCGGCTGCGCGACGGCCGCGAGGCCTACATCGGCCACCAGCTGGGCGGGGTGCAGAGGGTCGGCCGTGACGGGGCCTCAGTGCGCTCCGCCCGCGCCCTGCAGCTCACATACTACCTGCAGGCGGCCGGGCCGCTGAACGAGGCGGTGGCGTCACGCTGGGAGAGCCAGTTTTGCCGCACGCTGGAGCGCTTCCGGGAGGCGCACCCGGAGCTGGGCCTGCTGCCCTTCACCTCCTCCTCGCTGCAGCGCGACTTCCAGCGGAGCAGCCATGTGGCCGGGCGCCCCCTGCTGGGCGGCCTGGCGCTGTGCGCGCTGCTCGCACTGCTGTGCTGCTCCATGCGAGACTGTGTGCGCTCCAAGCCCTGGCTGGGCCTCCTCGCCCTGGTCACCGTGGGTCTGGCCACCCTCACTTCGGCCGGCATCCTCAACCTCACCGGGGGCAAATACAACTCCACCTTCTTGGGCGTCCCATTCATCCTGCTGGGTGAGTCTGGACTCCCTAACTTCATGTCCGCTCATTTGTAGTGTTTCATTTCCATTTTATCCTCTTGATTCTGCTCCATGAAATGTGATCTTTTCCTTGTAG
Organism: Brevimyrus niger; assembly: GCA_015164015.2. NCBI lineage: Eukaryota > Metazoa > Chordata > Actinopteri > Osteoglossiformes > Mormyridae > Brevimyrus > Brevimyrus niger. The sequence continues at coordinate 24,037,810 of JAABNY020000082.1, read as the reverse complement.
TAGGGATGTACAGACGCTTCTCACATTACGGTGGTTTACCTCAAAACATTTTGACTTTACAGTGGTGCGACAGTGATGAACACTCAGTAGTCACATTTGATCTGAGATCTGTCCCTGGGCTAGAAATGCACCATATGATACTTTATACTGGTACCAAGCGATAGCACCAGTCATACTTCCAGTCTCTTTAGCCATCGCGATCATAAACTCATACACAATTTAACGTTGCATCCTACAGTGTTTTTTTGTGTTTAAACTTATATTCATTTATTTACTTTTATCATTTCTTTAGTTACCATAATTACTTATTATTCATATACCAGTAGTTATTTATCGCATGATATTCATATTTGACATATACACTTAAGATGGGTTCATATGTCATGGAGCACCTGTATACCAGATAACTTCTGAAAAAACGTTCCCGAGTTTCTACTTCCATGTTCTAACTCCAGTTGATAGTTATTAGCTAGGAATTAGCATCATGTGTGTTGTAGTGACACATGACACTGGCACTCCAGTGTCTCCGTAATGCTGCATAAATGGAGGCATCCACCCTCCTCCAATCACATCCACCCTCCTCCAAACACATCCACCCTCCTCCAATCACATCCACCCTCCTCCAATCACATCCACCCTGCTAGGGAATCATCCACTTTGACATGTTCTCTAATACGTCCAGGCGGCCACTCTTGCTCCTTTCTCTCCAATCAGTCTTGTATCTCTTGTGACTGAGTTAATGGCCACCAGCTACAGCCACGGACATCAGTGATGACATTGATTTCCTCTAAAAGCAGGGAGCCGGTGCCTCCACCAGTAAGATGAGTGAGTGGATCTGCACGTAAAAACCAAGTGTTTGCAGGCATTTCCAGTTTAAACCAAACTAAGACTCAACAAATGGTGAAAACCAGAAGCCCAGGAACGCACTGGCATGATGAAGACAGAAAGAGGCCAGCTCCTACACACAGCACACACATCCAAGACAGCTATTACGCCCCCTCACAGGGGAAAGCCAGGCACAATAAGACAGGCAGTCACACCTTGGACAAGAGTGACAGACAGAGGAAGACAGTGGAGCGCAGCAGGAGGCAGAGACTTGAAGGAGAGCAGGAGATGAGTAACAGCGGGAGGGAGACTGCAGAGACTGAGCAGGAAAGAGAAGGACTGGAGAGGAAGAGCAGCCTGTATCACTGCATCACGCAGATCGTCCACCATCATCCCATAGCGAGATCCCGGCCGGCCCTCCCCACCCCCCCTCAGCATCTCCAGCTCTCCTAGCCCTGTCATCGCTCCTCCAGTCTCTCCTTCACCTCTGTGATAGCTTTCCTATAAGGGTGTGCTCACTCTGGGGCCTGTTGCCCTGTACTGGGCCTGAGCACAATTGTCCCTGAATGGGATTTATGATTAATGTCCTTATTTTGTGGCTAATTTGGTGTTGCTTTTGCCGCAGTGACACAACTCTTTTATAGATTTTTTTTATTGAATCGTGCTGCATGTATAAGAAGATATTTTGCCAAATATCCGTGGTTTTTGTGTTTTGCATCCAGTTGTTCCTGGATACTCTTATCAGCCCAAATTTCCAGCAAACACTGTACCTCTGGCTTAGGCCATTGTAATCCTGCTGCTACCCGATCTGTTATAGCCTGCCCGCCTTGTACAGCCAACCCAGTCCATTCCTTCCGGCTGCCAGTAGCATCATTGCTGTCATTTCTGTGTTCTGTGCTTGGGGACAGTTAACGATCATACTAGATGCGTGTCATGTCTGAGTCTAACTGAACTGTTATCAGGCCCAACCTCTTCATGTGGGTTTGTGCATGGTTTTGCGTGGCCAGCTACAGTATGGAGCAATCACACTGGTCAAACAACCTAGACTTTGGGGGTCAAACGTGGCATGGTACAGATAGTCTAGTGTGAGCACACCCTAAGTGCTAGTAGAGCTACACTTTGAGTATAGAGCTATACTTCTACTGAGTATAGAGCTATACTCCAACTGCGTACAGAGCTACACTCCAGTTGCATCAGCCTCCCCCACAGTGATGGGCCCAGTAGGAATGCTGTCCTACAGCTCTTGTCCAGACTCTCACCATCTCCCATGGTGAAAGAGCACAGTGGTAATTATGGTGTGGCCCCTCCCCCCATGAGACAATGCTCACGCAGCCGGCCCCGAGATGAAAGCGCCGCTCTGTAATTAGGGCCTTTATCGGCTCCGCCCGCACCGTCAGGCCTCCCTGCACGGCTGAATTCCATTACTGAGACATCAGCCCGTTAATGGCTGCGTGAGCCGCTGTCCTGCTACTGATAGGCCATGGAGGGGAGGGGCCCAGGCACCCGATTGGCCTAATTATTACCCCATTTCCAGAAAGCCACTATGACTCATGCCGTGGGACCCACTGCAGCATATATTCTTGTAGCACTCGATTCACGCCGTCCATCAGTGTTTAAGGCCGTTCCATCCGTTAGACCGGCGCCTTCCGCAGTATCTGTCCATCGTAGCTGTTTATTGCCACGGATCTCGTTGCCACGGGTCTGGGTCTCATGTTGGACGTCTGTGCCGTGGGAACTCGTCCACTTGGTGTGGTGCTCACATGGGTACACCACACCACCTCTCCTCACGCCCCCCCTCCTGGAGAGGGACCGCTGCTTTTAAGCACATGAACCCGGGTCTCTTGTCCTTCTATGGCGGGGGGCTCAGTATTCAATCAGTCAACATTAATCAGTGCTCAAGCAGGGGATTAGCTCTGCTTCAGTCTGAACGAGCTACAACTGACCGAATGGTCACCTTGCGCCAGCCTCCCGGGGCTTCCTGCTCCCCTGGACATGGGATCAAGCTCCCTGCAGGAGCAGATGAAGTGTCACAGCCTGCCAGGTTTTCACCTGCATGGGTGGAGAGGGAGCCCGGCCATGCCGCGACTCCCCCCGCTCCTGCTGGCCCAACACCCAGGCTCAGAGCCCAGATCCACATACAGCGATATCGGCAGCGAGCCGACAGTCCCACGTTCGTTTTGGACAGTGAGCCAAGCCCATATCACACACTTAACATAGTATTAGGTAGGAAAAGCAAAGCACTGAGGGGAAACTGAACAGTGGGGGTCTTGCGTCTAGAAGTGAGTGCACCCCCTGCTGGTGGAGAGACTATGTGCAATGAAGCATAGCCCCGTTACTTTTTTGCAGCCCTGTTTCAACGTGGTTTAAATGTGCTGTGTTGGCTTTCCAGTTTAACAAATGAGACGGCCAAAGACATGAAGCAGTAATAATGAAACAGCCACCTATTCCAGGTTATTTTTAGCCACCCAAACTCCTGCATGAGCTCTGCTTGCTTCTTCTCTACCAGTCACTCCATGTTCTCTGCAGATTTTGGTCACCCCCCATCTCCCTTGTTGACATCCTCTACGTGTTGCTCGCACCCCCTTCCCTCTCTGAGGAACTCTCCTTAGCAGGCAGCCTAAACTGGGCCACTGGGTCAAACCTGGAACTGGTTCTATTAATATTGGAAATGTTCCCAGTAAACCGACAAACACACACACACACACACACTCCTATATCAGCACCTGCATTACTCACAGCAGACTCACTCATATGAGAGCTGAAAGATGACGCTGTTTGGTGGCTTGTTGGCGGACACGGCGATATAAAAGGGGAAATGTGATCTACTTTCACCTCCTCGCAATACCTTTAGCTCCGAAGATGGCAGTGACCCAGTTAAGCTGCCTGCAGTGTGCCAGTGGCCTCTCAGCCCCTGTTGGTGAGTGCAGTGTGAGGCAGAGGAAGGCCACCGGCAGGCCCAAAAGCTTCATCTTAGATAAGTGGATAATGTGCCCGACTAGAACATGCGGTTAGGAGGTAATTCATGGGATCCCCGCTCCTGGCTAACCGCGGGCGGCCAGCCATGTACACAGCATCAGCATGACACGCGAGACTTTGCATGCTCACTCGTGTTCTTGTCTGTCTGCAAGCTCGGCAGGCCTGCCTGACTCTCTGTCTAGGCAAACAGCTTGCCTGCCGTTCCTCGTTCCATAATTTACGCTGTGCTCCCGAAGAGGGTGGATGTAGAGATGAATGTCTCCCACAGCCCCCTCCGTCACCCCGGCTGACAGGCCAGCGCTCTGGCCTTTGTCCTCCTGTCCCATTTACTATTTTTGCCTCATCAATGATTCGATGTTTCTGCTATGAATTTCACGGTACAAGGCAGCCACTGGTACCAACTGGGGATTTGCTGGTGCGGGGAGTGTGCCTGGCGTTTTCGGGGCGGAATCCTCATCGTCCAGAAGGCTCTGCCTCTGCGGCTCCTTCCCTCCACCCCCCCCGAAATGGCCCCGCAAGTGATCCGCCCGACAGAGTCACTCAGCGGGAGGCCCAGCGGGAGGCGCTCCTTCTCTCACACTGCAGACACCTCTGCCCGTCTTTCTAATCTTGAGATGATGCGCTCGTCTCGCTTGCTCTCCATCTCACAACCCCTTCATATGACAGTAACACTCAGACCTGCTGCGGACCCCAATGATTCACACACCCTGAGAGTCGGCGGGGAGACTCTGCTGAGTCATGACTCCCTCTGAGAATCCCCCCGGTAAAGCCGTGCATAGTTGGGCCGAACACACCAGCCCCCGCCTGCATAAACACAGTGTATGGTACCAAAGGAAATACTGTAAAGCACACTGACACACAGACACTCTAAACACATGTCCCCGGGCGTTTGCATAGGATCAAAAACCAAATCTCGCTAATTCGCCAAACATCAATGGCCAAAAGCAGGACAGTGCTGCAGCCCTAGTCTTTGCAGCTAGCAGTCAGCCTCCTCTCCTCTTCCCCTCCAGGCCACGGCTTGCTGGGGACCTTCGAGATGCTGTCATCGTGGCGCCGCACGAGGGAGGACCAGCACGTGAAGGAGCGCGCGGCGGCCGTCTTCTCGGACTCCATGCTGCCCTTCAGCGCCAGCACCGCCATGTACCTGGTGACGTTCGGCATCGGCGCCAGCCCCTTCACCAACATCGAGGCGGTGCGCCTCTTCTGCAAGAACACCTGTGTGGCCATCGTGTTCAGCTACCTCTACGTCCTCACCTTCTACGGCGCCAACCTCGTCTTTGCCGGCTACCTGGAAAACAACTACCAGCACAGCCTCTTCTGCCGGAAGGTGCCCCGGCCAGAGGTGCTGCAGCAGCGGCCCAGCTGGTATCGCTGTCTCATGCACACGCAGTACAACGAGGAGGCCACTGAGCCGGGCGACCTCCGCGCTTACGAGCACCACCTGCTGGTGTCCTTTGTCAAGCACTACTACTGCGACTGGATCACCAACACATATGTGAAGCCCTTTGTGGTCCTCTTCTACCTGGTCTATGTCTCATTTGCCCTCATGGGTTACTTGCAGGTTAGCGAGGGCTCCGACCTCAGCAACATGGTTGCTACAGAGACTAGCACCATAGCCTACACGCGGGCTCAGCAGAGGTTTTTCAGCAGTTACAGCCCGGTCATTGGTTTCTACATCTACGAGTCCATCGAGTACTGGAATGCCAGCGTGCAGGAGGACCTCCTTGAGTACACCAAGGGCTTCGAGAGGATCTCCTGGTTTGAGAGCTACCTGGGCTACCTGCGCAGCCTCAACCTGAGCTCCACGCTGCCTCGGCACAACTTCACCGAGCTGCTGCGGTACGGCTTCCTCAAGCAGCCGCAGTTCCTGCACTTCTCCGACGACATCATCTTCGCGCGCCGCAGCGACGGCGACGCCGACGTCGCCGCCTCGCGCATGTTCCTCGTCGCCAAGACCACGGAGAACAAGCGGGAGGAGATGTCGGTCTTGCTGGACACGCTTCGCCGGCTCTCGCATACCTCCCGCGTGAAGTTCATCATCTTCAACCCCTCCTTCGTCTACATGGACCGCTACGCCGCCTCGGTGTGCGCGCCGCTTAACAACGCCTGCATCGCCGCTCTCTTCCTGCTCTTCTTCTCTGCCTTCCTGGCGGCTGACCCTCTGGTGAACGTGTGGCTCACGGTGACTGTGGCCTCGGTGGCCTTCGGGGCGGTCGGCTTCATGACCCTGTGGCGGGTGGAGCTGGACTGCGTCTCCGTCCTCTGCCTGATCCACGGCGTGAACCATGCCATTGACGCCGGCAGCCCCCTGGTGTCCACGTTCGCCTTGGGCCGGGACTACACCCGCACACGCTGGGTGCAGCAGGCGCTTGAGCGCCACGGGGTGCCCCTGCTGCAGACCTACCTGTGCTACGGCGCCGCCCTGCTGCCCCTGGCCGCCGTGCCATCCAATCTGACCCGCACGCTCTTCCGGTGCCTCTTCCTCACGGCACTCATCACTCTTTTCCACTGCTTGGCCATCCTGCCCGTGGTCCTGACGTTCCTGCCACCATCCAAGAAGAAACGGAAGGGCAAGAAGGCCTCTGAGAACAGGGAGGAGATCGAGTGTGTGGAGATGGCAGACAGTACTCGCGTGGTTGACCAAATTACCACTGTTTAACTGGCAGAAGCAGAACCACCCGGGATGGGCCAGGGCACACAGTATGGGGGGAGATGATGACAGCATCTGGCAGAGCTTCATATATGGAGATTAGTGTGAGCGGAGCCAGTGACCAAAGTGGGTGTAGTCTGATATGAGGGTGGGTGAGTCCCAGACTCCAGTCTGCAGTGGTCCAGTGTCCACAGCATTAGAGATTAGCAGCTGGTGTAAAGGTTTGCAAGTCACTCCTGAATATGGTTTGGACAGCATTCAGAAATGTATAGCTTAGCGTGAATTAGAAGTATTCATTCACACGTTTCACCATCTGTGATTTGAACAGTAATAGGTACAGCATATGGTTCTGTCTCTGTCAAGTGTTCTGGGTGAAGGACAAACACGGATGCACTGCTCCCATGTTTGTGATTGTTGTATGTCTTTACTGGACTGTAGATCTCGTCGTCATAGTGACCTATTACTTCAGGCATTTCTGTGGAGGTTGGCTGAGCTGTCATGATGAAATACTGTTCTAGGCCTAACCGTGAAAGTGAGTGTCTCGCTTCCTGTGGTGAATTTCTCATGTAAGATCTGTGTCACAGTGTAGAGTCATGTCTGGTTGAATTTTACAATGGTGAAATTCGGTCCCGGCAATGCAGTGACAGTGTCTGACCCAGAGAGCTTAGGCAGAGACGTCCGCTGGGTACTGGTTTGGTGGATGAATGTCAAAGCAGCTGTAAGGATCACAGGGTGTGAATCTGTGTAACACTTTCAGCCTTGGGTGGTTTGTGTAGCTGGAGTGTGTGAGTCTATACATTAAAATAATTCACACAAAGGAAATTTAATTTAAAATTGATTTGAATAACTCCACATTAATATGTTCAGTGCCGATGACTTATGCAGCACAACTAAATATAAATATGATGTGGACTACCTGAAGTATAAATTAAATGTGATTTACTTTATAAATTCTGTTCATGTAAACTGAAATTATATGACAACCACCCCAGTTACCCTCCAAAATGGCAAATTGTGTCAAATGCGTTTTTTTAGGAAGTGCATCTTCTAAATGATTCTTATTTATTAGGAGTCTAACGTTAATATATACAGATCGAAACATCCTTTGCCAAGTACAGTTACTCACTGTGAAGAGTGTGCGTTCTGATGTATGATTTTTTTTTCTTCAAATACTGTCAGCACCCATTTCAATACTGTAGAAAAGCTACCTGAAAATACAGCATCGACCTTGCAGAAAATCAATGCCGCATTGGATAGTGTTGGATAGAGCTGCTTAGAGATATATTCTTTGGAAAGATCTATGCATCCATCCTCCACCCTCAGGGGGGGGGTCTGGAGCCTGTCCCAGGCAGCAAAGTGCATGGGGCTGGGGGACACCCTGGATGGGATGCCAGTCCAAACACATACTGTCATTCACTACTGGGGAATTGGAGGCTCTGGCGTGTACAGTCCACACACAAAGGCTGGTATTTTGGTATATGAAGGCTGGTGTTTTTAGGGAAAAATTAATTTAATTTAATGTTCATCATTGAACACATAACAGAACATGTCTGTGCAAAGCTAGTGGTCTGGAGTTCAAAGTACTATAAGCATGATGTTTGTCCATCAGTCCATCTTCCATAGTGCCTGTCCAGTTTGGCACTGGAGCCAGAGCCAGCCAGCACAGGGAAACAGACCTGGAGCCTCCTTCACAGGTTGCCCATCCATTACGGAGCACAATGGATCACGCTGAATCGCACGGGTGGACAAGGAAGGAAAGAGTCAAACCCACAGCCCTGGAGGGCTTTCCTTCTGCCAAATGTAGTGCTTTTTATAGCATTGGGATGAACGGATAGATGGATGAATATAGCCCAGTAATTAGACTTGCTTTCGGCATAAGAAGGAAAGTACCAGAGCTGCTATCCATTAATCAACTGAGTTTCTAATGTGCTATTTGCTTCACTTGTATGTCGCTTCGGACAAAAGTGTCAGCTAAATGATGTAAATGTGATCAATACGTGACTGGCAGCGTACTCCTGGACGGACTGCTGAAAGACGGCCTGATGGATAACAGTCGATGGTCTTACGTAGGTGATTGGGGTCGCAAATGGTTCACGGAAGTAATTCCGGTCTGAGACACATTACAACCCTAATGGGAAATGCGGGGCTACTACTGTTGAAATATTAACCATTGCCAAAGGAAATATTTGTTTTGCAGGAATTTAATGATATTGTCAGCTAATTACTGGGACTATCATATCCTGAGTCTGTTTATTGATCCAGATAATCAAATTCTCACTGGGGGAAAATGGTCATGGGAGTTTTACCCAAAAATGTTCTGAGGGCAGAAATAAAAATGGTTCAATGAGATAACAAATCAGATTGTACAGGGGGTAGGTCCAAGCCACTAGAGGAGGCGGGACCAACCAATCACATTGATTATCTCAGATCAAATCATTTTTTTGTTCTGCCCTCAGAACATTTTTGCGTAAGTAAAACTCCTACGAGCAAAAAAAACACTAAGGAACTTTACCCGAATTCTCATAATGTACAGTAGTGCTCGGAAGGAGAACTTTGAAGTGTCTGTGTGGATGTAACCATTACATTACGTTAATGTTAGTCAGTAGTGTAGATCTGAAGCAGCTAAACACTGAGAGAACCCTCAAGCTGGCGCGCTATCAGGGTTGAATTTAACGTAGATGTGAGATGCGCTCGCAAACGCGTGTGACAGCTCGACGCATCGATTTTGGGTCTGTGTTTAAACATAGGAGCTGCTTGCCCAGTTTTGGGTAATTCCATATTATGCAAAGGAAGGCTTATCTAAAGTTGATATATGTTCTGCTGTGGTCTTTTTCATTATTCAGCACTAAAATATCTGTCACAGTTTTTGCTATTCTTTATCGTCATTTTGAGTATACTAATGATGAGCTTCTAATAGATTTGCTAACAACCACATTAAGAATAGCTCGGAGTACTTGGGGAAAGCAGGAATATGATTGGACACTGGCAAGGGCAGGTTGACATGGTCATAAACACTCAGAAAGCTGGAAAGTGCCCACACATCGATTGGGGGTCGGTCCGTGGTGGTATCTGCCTGTGCAGCAGTGCACCAAACCATATACACAGATATACCACTGCGGAACAGTCTGGGGCCGTGACACACTACCGCAGATTGAGAGACCTGATGTGCCTGTGAAGTAAATGTACCATCATACTCTCTGTAGATCACAAGACCCTGCAGATGCGGTCTGGGCTGGAACACTGTGGAGTGAAGCCTGGGCCGGCTTGCCACCACAGAGGCGTTCCAGTCTGAAATGCACCACCTCAGTTTGTTGGCCTTTGTGAGCTCCTCTCTCTCTCTTCAGGGGTCTCTAGGCTTATGATTTGAGCGGCTGTCTGTGCTTGAAAGCTTCTACCCTTTAAGATCTGTAAAGTGTACTTTCTTGATTGCCCTCATTTTATAAATGAACTCTGCATTTAGTGAGAGAGCTGCGGGCGTCTGATCTCTGTAAACCTTGCCTCTAGTCGCCCCTGTGCACCTTCTGTCGTCACTGTAGTCCTGGGGTTTTCAGCTGCGTCGAGACGATGCCGTACGTTGTGAAGCTGTGGATTTGTGGCTGTGTCAGGGGGTCGAAGGGAGGGTGGCCGCTGCGTTATGCTGTTTTCGACGGTTCGCAGCGTCATGCAGGTAAAATGAAGGCGTGTGCCTGCTGGGACCCCCACTGTAGTGTCTCTGTACCGGCAGTGAACATGCTGCTCTCTGTTAATCCAACACACGCATTTACACATGTACTCACACTCACAGCACTGATCACTGGATCAGACACGCAGATCCTTTTCCTACACACACACAAACACACCTGCGAGTTTCTCTCTCTGCACCGACACAATTCATAATTGAAATGTCACTGTTGTTACTTCTGACAAAGACCCTGCCGTTTTTTGTAACTGTTTATACAAGTTGAAGATGAATAAAGTAAACCGTGTTAAAACAGTGCCACTGCCTTTGCCAATTCCTGTCACATTCTTTTCAATAATGCCATTTACCTATGAATGTAAGGTATAGTCTATGTAGGCCTGTTATGCATTTTGTGTGGGATGTGGCATCCCCTAGTGGCCTGTATGCAGTACTGCAACTGAGGGGACATGGTCTTGAATAGTTGTGTAACAAGGAAATCATGCCTTGCACTTCAACAAGGGGAAAACATTTGCAGTTTCACCTGAGAAAGGACGCCACTCATTTGCCTCTGGACAACTACACAATGGGGAGAGGTATTGCAGTGAGGGGGCAGAGGGGAGGGGCCAGCCATGTGATGGCTTTTTAAGCAAAGGTTACTGGGGCAGGTAAACTTACACCTGCGCTCCCCTAACACTGCTCATTTTCAGCTTCCAGGTTTCATTGCTGGGGGTGTCTGTGAAAAGGTTTTCTGATCTGTCCTATAAAGCCAGCGTGCAGCAGGAATTTCCCGGGGGTCCTGTGATCCTAGAGCAAATGTAGTCAGAATGGCAGCACTGGACACACTGATGTCAATTATCAGTATTTCTTAACCCACAAGGAAAGGGAAACCAAAATACAGACAGAGAGACAAAGAGGAGAAAATGAAGAGCCACCCAGGCTTGGTTATGCTTAGTTTAGTGTGTTGTGACCTGTTAGTTATCACCATGGTAACGCTGCACTGTACAGATTCCAAATCTCTTCACAACTATAGAAAAAATAAGAAAAAAGGCAAATGCTGGTGTGGAAAATGGGCCCAGTGTGAGGCTGGAGCTGCAGCACCTGGCCATTTCCATGCCTGTGACGCTTCTCCCGTCTCAGACCCACGTCAACTGTTTTCAGAGTGAGTCCCTCTGAATGACGCCGTCTTGAAGTTAATTATGCATTTTAAAATAAAAAAACAGCATTTCTCTTCCTGCCTTAATTCAATTGATACAGACTAACAGTACTAAAAGCAAACAAACCATTTGAAATCAAAGCAAAATATAGTGATTACCTCTAAACAAATGTCCCTTTGTGTGATTGTGGGTGTTTACCTTTTATTTGTACAGTACAGGCAGCTTCTGTGGAGGACAGGGAAAACAGCCTCATTAAAGGGTCCCACCCCTACTGACCCTCCAGTGACACCTGGGGGTCCCAATCCTCAGTGGACACCAGTACGTAGCAGGTCGCCCCTTAACAGCTGGTCCCTTAACAGTGCAATGTTATGTTCAAAAGTCCCACATACCTGAGCAAACAGAAACAGTGAGAAGTATGTAAAGTGCGTAGGCGCATATTGTCGTAGCTGTTAACATACCACATACAAGCTCATACCCTGTGATACAGATACACATGCAAAGGGCTTTATGACAAAACATTTCAAAGTTATTTGTTTGTTTATGAGTGTTGCACAAACGTTAATATCAAACATCTATATAAAAATCTGTTCCAATATGGTATTGAGACTCGATTAACAGGTTTTACGAGTCATGTGATGTCAGTGGAATGTAAGGTGCAGCCGTGGTGGCGATGCAGAGCCCGGGGTTCTGCTGAGGCACTGCGCCGTGTGGATCCTGCACGTCGCCTAGTGTCACATCCAAGCCCAGACAGTCACATGCAGCTTAGGCCTGAGGTTGGCATGGCAACCAGTCTCTAGGAAGCACTGAGGCACACATCCTGGCCCTAGCTGTCATGTGGCCTAGAGAACCAGGCATCACCACGGCAACACCTCCGGGTCCTTTGTGTCCTTGAGCAGAATTTGATCTATTGTTGGGTAGGGGGGCAGGGGGATTCCAATATTGGGAGGATTATCAACCCCCCCCCCCCCCCCCCCCCCTTTCTTTTTTTTTATTTGGGTTTGTGTTGTTTTTTTTTTTTTTCGCTTCTTGTGATCTATCCTAGT